>CAXITT010001036.1:61752-72112 GCA_964033795.1 Lymnaea stagnalis
TGTCTGTCTCCTGGAGCTGTCTGTCTCCTGAGTTGTCTGTCTCCTGGAGCTGTCTGTCTCCTGAGTTGTCTGTCTCCTGGAGCTGTCTGTCTCCTGAGTTGTCTGTCTCCTGGAGCTGTTCATTTTTTATTTTAAAGGGGAAGAAAAAACACACAATCAATAATACCAACCATTTTCCGCCGGGCCCCCCCCTTCGTTCAGGGGGGGGGGGGGGGGACCCCTTTGCGCGCTTAACGACATGAAACTAAAGTTAGAATAAGAATGCGTGGAGTTGTGTGTATGTGTGTGTGTGTGATGAGCTTCTGTGACGGGTGGGTTCGAGTGTTGCGTAAATAGAACAGTCGATAGCAAATTGTCGTATGCGGAGGGAAAAAAAACAAAAACGAAAAAACCTACCCCATGTGAGATTGCTGACGTCGGCAGATTTCTAGCAGGGAGAGATGGTGGACTTGGTGAATTGTGTCGTATTGTTGATCTGTCTAGTAGTGATGGTTGATGTTTGAGTAATGGCCATTGAAAAGGGGGGGGGGTGGAAAGGGAGGGGGTGGTTTTAGATTATGAGGCCCAGAGGAGCAAAGTCTGATTCCAGTGGACTTCATCAGTTGACTTTATCGGTGGACGTCTTAAGTAGACTTCCCATAATTCCTTTTAGAAAAACAAAGGTAGGGTATCCAATTTGCGCCTTTTGTATTAAATTTGTGCCTCTATTATTAAATTTTCGCTTCTTATATTAAATTTACGCCTATTCTATTTAATTAGCGCCTGCTCTATTAAATTTGCACCTGTTCTATTATATGCGCCCGTGCTCTTAAAATAACGAAATATTTGATAGTTTATTTCCATTCAGTTTTATTTTCAAATTGTGTCCATTGTTTTGTTTATCCCCAATCGCTGTCTTTGACTGGTTTCTGCACCCCACTGCCACCCCACTGCCGCTCCACTGCATGATGGATTAATTTTTGTCTCATAATCAGCACCACAGTGACCTTCTCCTCACATTAATCAGCACCCCCAGTGACCTCCTCCTCGCATTAATCAGCACCCCAGTGACCTCCTCCTCGCATTAATCAGCACCCCCAGTAACCCCCTCCTCGCCTTCTTCAGCACCCCAAGCACCCCCATTTGACTGGTTTCTGCACCCCACTGCCACCCCACTGCCGCTCCACTGCATGATGGATTAATTTTTGTCTCATAATCAGCACCACCGTGACCTTCTCCTCACATTAATCAGCACCCCCAGTGACCTCCTCCTCGCATTAATCAGCACCCCAGTGACCTCCTCCTCGCATTAATCAGCACCCCCAGTGACCTCCTCCTCGCATTAATCAGCACCCCAGTGACCTCCTCCTCGCATTAATCAGCACCCCCAGTGACCTCCTCCTCGCATTAATCAGCACCCCCAGTGACCTCCTCCTCCTCGCATTAATCAGCACCCCCAGTGACCTCCTCCTCGCATTAATCAGCACCCCCAGTGACCTCCTCCTCGCATCACTGACTGGTTTTGTTTTCTCTCCCCATCTATCTTCCAGGCAAGTATGTGAGCCATGAGCCAAAGTCAGGTTCCGGCGGAGCCAGCAGCGGCAGTAGAAGCAGCGAACAGAGTGACATAATTCGTCAGCTGGGCGAAGGGACAGAGATTCGCCAATATTTGGCCCCGGATGTGAGTACCTTACATTTTCAAAGCAGTTTTAAATATGCTGAGAACCCTTTAAATAAACCTCTTTGACCTGACTTAGGGTCGCAACACTGGGTTGGAGATTACATGAATTTGTTTTATTTACATTACTTCATCTTGTCTTCAAACAGTATGATAAAGTTATATGACATTCTCACGATATTATAACTTTTTTAAAAAGATTTTGGAACCATAAAATGTCTTAATACCTTTTTACGATACTGTCCCCTTATATAATGTCTTGATAACTCTCCATGACATTGTCACAACATCACCTCTTGTTAACGTGTCTACTGCATTGTCACCACATCACACCTTGATCACGTCCGACGAAATTGTCACCACACCACATCACCTCTTGTTAACCTGTTACGGCATTGTCACCACATCACCTCTTCTTAACCTGTTTATGGCATTATCACCACATCACCTCTTGATAACCTGTTACGGCATTGTCACCACATCACCTCTTGTTAACCTGTTACGGCATTGTCACCACATCACCTTTTGTTAACCTGTTACGGCATTGTCACCACATCACACCTTGTTAACCTGTTTATGGCATTGTCACCACATCACATCTTGATAACGTGTCTATGACATTGTCACTCACCCTGCGTCTAGTTGTCAGACGATGGCGGCGAAGGAAGTGATGACAGCATAGACACAATGACTGAGACGGAGTCACAGATGTCGTATGCACGGCAGGTCGGGGCCATTCGAAAGGCCGGGTGAGTACAGCTCAGAATGCCACCACCCCCCACCCCCCCTCTTAAAAAAAAGTCCAATGTTCTTTTTTATTTTAAATATAAGATAAATATTTCCAGAAAATATATTTTTTTTTTCTTTTGATTTTCAAATGACGCCATGTTTTTTTTTTCAAATGACGCCATGATGATGTTATACTTGGTTAAGAGGCGCCCATAATAATGTGTTATGGCAGTATGATAAGCAGTTCGTTTATATGGAATGGAGTATCTGAGTAAATTGTACTAAATGACATCGATGTGCATAAACTAAAGTAGCACTTCCATTGTCATTGTGTACGTTTGGTTGCATGGCAACAAAATGTTTAGAACATCCGGTTAAGACAAGACAAGATAAGAGATAGAAGAAGAAGACCACCTATCTCTCTGCAGTGTACAGCAGGTGCGATCTAAGCTTAGTTTATAAACGTAGCTGCAACAATGTAAACTTAGATGCAACAATGTAGTTCGTGAGCTGGGTTAAACCTTAGCGCTTTATGATATAAGATTAGCTATAAACGATTAGCTATAAACGATTAGCCATACTTGACATATCAAGAAATCCGGAATATTAATATTAGGAATATCAGTTGGCGGTAGGAAAAGGTTAAAGGTCATCCAGTCGTCATGTATCACTTAGCCATTTTTTTTTTATTTTATTAAAGAGAGTTGTTGCTAAGGAAGTTGACAGGTTTCAGTTTAGGCATAGTGTTGTAATGTGAACATTAATTTTCATTACGATTTTGGCATTTAGTTTATAACTAGTTATAAGCTATACAATTATTATTTCAGTGGTGTTGTTGTTTTTGTTGATTTTTTGTTGTTAGTCTAATGAAGTTAATGTCTTTTACTTTTATGATAAATAAAAGAAAAGACCATTTAATTTGTATAATAGGTTGTTGTTATTTTTTATAATTTATTTTATAATCTTAAACTTAAAGATCGAATTTTTTTTTAATAAATTAAAAATAATTTATTTTTACTGTTTTACAATACTGATTACACTTATTATTACTACAAAGAAAAATAAAATATCAATGTGACCATCTTGTATTTGTCTTGTCTTTGTCGTGTCTTTTAGTTGGCTTGTGGTCAAGAACTGGCTACTCCACAAAAAGAAAAAGATGGAATTGGCCCCAAGACGTGCGTGGAAACGGTACTGGGTGTGTCTCAAGGGGACAACACTCTTGTTTTTCGATTGTGATGAAGAGAGTTCAGTCACAGAGAACATCATCCCAAGACACATTCTTGGTAACCATTGCTGATATTATTTATTTTTGTAAATTATGTAGATCTAATTATAATATGAATTTAAATATCATATTCATTAATAATTATTCAAATGTGCTAGTGAACTACTGATTATAAAAGCAGTACAGAAGAGTGACTGTGGTCACTGTAGACTGATAGTGTGGGGACATTTGAATTTAAATTTTGAAGTTATTGTCACTTGTCCTTATTATCAATTTGTGATATCTTACAAATTTTTACATTTATTTTCTTTTTATATCAAACAAAAACTAACTGACTCGCCAAGATTTTGCATCACAGAAGCTAATAAATACTTAATAACTAACTGCATTACCCTTCATCATCAAGAGTTACAATTCTTCACTTGTTAGACTTAGACTTAACTTAGACTTATGGCCATCAGTGATCAGTCTTGTTAAAACTAAAACTTAAGTAGGCTAGATATAAATATTTTGACTTACTTTCTTACAACACAGTGTCACAAAGTTGACACATATGATAGTATCAATGATACATTTTTTATAAAACAAAAAGAATCCAAGGATGTTTCTTGGTTCATACCTCCTCCATTATTCTTAAACTTACCATTATCATTTCTTTTTCCTTCTAATGTTAAAAATTGAACGTTCTTAGTGGTTAATGACAATTCAGCAGTTTTTGTTTAAATTGTGGGAATCTTGCATCAATGTCAAATTTTTTTTTTTTTAAATTTTTTTCAGTGATAGAGGGGGGTATTGCACAGGCAGTGCCAGAACACCCTAAAAGAGACAACATTTTTTCCCTGAGCACAGCATGTGGGGACGCCTATCTGTTTCAGGTAATGGCAGTTGATGAATTCTGTCTTCTCCACATAATGTTACTCTGGTACAAAAATATGTTTAGCCAATTTAACTTGAAAAATGTAACATTGGAAGTAAGATTTTTTGGTTAAAACTGGAACTATCTGAGTGTTAAATGGTCAGAAACTTAGTATAAAATAAAGTAATAAATATAGAATTTCTTAAATTTATTGTTATCTAAATTAAAGTAATGAATATCGAATTTCTTAAGTCATTGTAATTGACTTCAAAAATACTGAAATAACCTCATGAGATGTTTACATGATAAATCTTAACATAAAGTGTACTTTGACTTTGATGATTTAAGAAAACAGCAACAATGAACCACTAACATAAAATGGGTTAGGATTAGGTACATTTCATGGTTGGTAGATTTCATTGTAACAGAAGAACAAAAAGTTCCCATCTCTAAACCCTCGGTAAACAAAATCAAAGTCCCAGCTTAACTTTTAAGACCACACAACTAATACCTTAATAGATATGGTAGCACTTGCCTGTACCAAGACCACCTTTAACAAATTAAATGCACTGGCATCATCAATCTTTCAACCCCCCCCCCTTCCCCCGCCCCTTTTCCCCCCTTTCGGCACCCCCCCACCTTTTTTTCCCCCAGACATTTGGGTTACAACTGGTAAATTTACTGATAACAACCCCCCCGTTTTTCCTGTTATTACCTGTAGCCTGTCACAGAGATAAATGCAATCTGTACATAAATTATTTCATTCCCTTGGCCCAGGACCTGGTGAAGAAATAAAGAGATAACCTCACTGTGTGACAGCAGGAGATCCTGTCAAGCTTTTGTCTTGGGGCTTATGCAGATCTCATTTATAAAGGGTCTCTGGATCTCTCACAGCCTGTTAACCCTAGTTAATAATTTGGATGTCTTGTGGCTAAGAAACTATGTCATGCCATTTTCCCTGACACAATTTCTGAAATTTTGTTGTTGTACTGTTTTGAAATGAATTGTAGCAGAGATGAAATTTCAGTTCCATCAAAGTTTCTAGATAACATATACATACATGTATGCTGTTTTTTTAAATTATGCTATTTAATATTTCTTTAAAAATATTTTTCTTAAAATGTTTGGGTTAGCTGGGTATAGATCTATACATATTATACCAAAACTTTTAGTTTAGATTTAATTTTTTTTCTAGCATCAAGTGGAAGTATTAAGATGATCAATATAGAATAACTTTTATATTGGTGAAAAAAAAGTGCTCAGACATAGATAGGATCAATCAGTTGGTCATACAGTTGGCCGTGCAGCTGGTCATACAGTTGGCCGTGCAGCTGGTCATACAGTTGGCCGTGCAGCTGGGCATACAGTTGGCCGTGCAGCTGGGCATACAGTTGGCCGTGCAGCTGGTCATACAGTTGGCCGTGCAGCTGGGCATACAGTTGGCCGTGCAGCTGGTCATACAGTTGGCCGTGCAGCTGGGCATACAGTTGGCCGTGCAGCTGGGCATACAGTTGGCCGTGCAGCTGGGCATACAGTTGGCCGTGCAGCTGGTCATACAGTTGGCCGTGCAGTTGGTCATGCAGTTGGCCATGCAGTTGGTCATACAGTTGGCCATGCAGTTGGCCATACAGTAGGTCATAGACAGCCGGCTACATAATATAAACGTAGCTTGACATATGAACATCTTAGGGATAATCCAGTTCCAATAGCCCAAGGGAGGTCATGTGGTTTGCCAAGGGATTTATGTGGTGTCTCCGCTGAAACAATAGACCTAGAGTAGAAGGGATTTTTGAATAGCTTTCATTTTTAAGTGTTGCCTTAATGAACAAGAACATTTTAGTCTAAAAGTTAGATCCCCAATCTGAACATTCCCAGGAATATTTTATTTTAAAAAAAAAAAATTTAAAACTAAAAATCATGCTGGATCCCTGGAGAGAAGCCCTATCTCGAGCTCAAGGAGCTCAGCTGCTGATTCAGAATCACATTCTTTAAAAAATGCATTGACGTGGCCTTTCTGTTGAAGCTCGATGCACACTCACAGAGAGGCCGTGCCAAGATTAAATATTATCATAGGACATCATGTGTCAAAGATTTCTGTTAATTAGATGTTGCGGTCTTATTACTGACAGGCCTCATCGCAGATTGACCTTGAAAACTGGATCAGGGCCATACATTCGGCTTGCGCTTCATCTTATGCCCGCCAGCATGGGAAGGACAATACTCTCAAACTTCTGTGTTCTGAACTGACCAAGTTAGACTCCAGTATAGACATGGTGAGAACCTTTTCTATATTTTTTATGTGAGTGGAATGGGGGGTGAGAGAGAGAAATTGCAATTTTTAGCTAACAAACAAGATAAACTGAACTACTAACTTAAAATTTCATGTAAGCTGAACTAACGGAGCCCAAGAGAATGATGCCCAACACCACATATCAGCTAGGAATATTATGGCTGACCTGTATAAATATATTGTGGTATCTGCTCAGAACATAGAGCAGTCTGTGTATTATGTGTGTGGGGGAGGGGGGGGGGCAAGCTCACTTGGGTCCTTGCAGGACACCTACAATTGTGCATGTGTCTTCTGAGCAGGCCCAGTTGTGTGGAGCAGCACTGACAAGTCACTGCATGTTATTGTATTTTATGTAGTTATAGAACCACAAGCTTTAAGTGTAAGCAAGGATTGAGGGTTGGGTTGGCTCGAAGAATGTAATGTATTTTCATTGAAGACTTCATGAAAAGTTTCTCTTGAGTGCCATATTAATGCCACCATGCAGCAGATGACTTGTGACAGGTGTCAGCAGAAATGGGCTTGAGTGGGTCAAACTCACTAAAGAGACCACTCGATGCACGCAATGTTGTACTGGATATTATACTTGATATTATATTGGATTTGTAGTGGATATTATATTGGATATTATGTTTCCACAATGCAGGATGTGAAGATGCGGAAGATGGCAGAGCTCCAAATGACAGTGGTCACTGACCCTAAGAGCCGCCAGGCCATTGTGAAGCAGATTGCCCAGTGGGAGGAAAACCTGGAGAAGCTGTACATCGACCAGTACAGGTTTCGTTGTTACTCTGCGTCACTGCAGGGCTCGGAGCTGCCCAATCCAAAGGTTTGTATTTCCCAGCCTTAAAAGCTGTGTTTAGCCTGCTTCAGAAATTTTTTTTTTTTCCCCAAGAATTTATTCCTGCGTCACATTATGTTAAACGTTAACCTTTTCTTTCTTTCTTTTTTTTCATTTTTCAGTTTAAGGTTTTGTTAACAATAGGCACAAGTTTACTATTTTGTTAACAATAGGCACAAGTTTACTATTTTGTTAACAATAGGCACAAGTTTACTATTTTGTTAACAATAGGCACAAGTTTACTATTTTGTTAACAAGAGGCACAAGAAGTTTACTATTTTGTTAACTACAGGCACAAGTTTACTATTTTGTTAACAATAGGCACAAGTTTACTATTTTGTTAACAAGAGGCACAAGAAGTTTACTATTTTGTTAACTATAGGCGCAAGAAGTTTACTATTTTGTTAACAATAGGCGCAAGAAGTTTACTATTTTGTTAACAATAGGCGCAAGAAGTTTACTATTTTGTTAACAAGAGGCACAAGTTTACTATTTTGTTAACAATAGGCACAAGTTTACTATTTTGTTAACAAGAGGCACAAGAAGTTTACTATTTTGTTAACAATAGGCGCAAGAAGTTTACTATTTTGTTAACAATAGGCGCAAGAAGTTTACTATTTTGTTAACAAGAGGCACAAGCAGCTTTTCTAAAAGAATCATTGAAAACCCAGGATGTAAACTTTTCACTTCAAGTATCTTATTTTAATTCAACTTTTCTAATTGGTTTGTAAAAAAAAAATTACTAAGGATGTTTGGTACAAATGTTTTGGTTTTTTTTAATACTTCATGAGCTTTAATATCTTTACACCATTTTAAAATCTAAACCATGTATGGAGGATAAGTGCCCATATTTATATTTTGATTTAATTCAGCCAGGGGGATTATTTCCCATGTATTAATTTTTTTAATTCAGCCTGGGGGGTTATTTCCCATATATATATCTTTGCTTTAATTCAGCGTAGGGGACTAATTCCCTTATTTATATTACTTTTTTTAATTGGGCCTGGGGGATTAATTCCCATATTTATATTTTTGCTTGGTTTAGATCAGTGACTCGGCCTGCAGGCCACAAAATCTGTTTTAGCTCCCAAAAAAAGTGTTCTTGAAAGGTTCTTGAACAGAAATTTGGCTCTCAAAAAAATATTAACTGTCCTGCAGCTAATTTTTGGCTGTTTCGACTAATGAGTTTGCCGACCAATGGTTTAGGTTTATCACATCACATTGCTTATTTTACTGTTTGGCATAATTCTACGAGGCTAACTTAAACCCTAAAGGGACATTAATGTGTCAAAACTTTTTGATCCTCCAAGTTTTACTATATGAAAATTACATCGTTAAATTTTGTAATGGAAATACGTTAAATGTGTCAGGATATCATGGGGAACATTTCTGTTGAACAAAGCAATGGAGCTTTTTAAAGGAAAACTTTGGCCGCTTTTCATCTTTAAAAAAATTAATTTTTTTTTTTTTAAAATTAATTATAAAATCTCTACCCCAAAACTTTAACATAGAATTTGTGTTGTCTTCTTTAAATATGTGGGCCGTCAGTTAATCGTACAGTCCACATCTCCCAGGTTCTTCTGGCGTGTGCGTCGAAGGCTTCCAAAACCACCCTGGGGAGGCTGGGCATATTTACAGTGACCTCATTCCATGCGCTGGTCAGTGCGCGCAAACCCCTGGTGCTGCCCAACATTTACGGTAAAACTAGCCACAAGGGTGGAATGCTCTCTCCGAGGTCTGAGGGTGTCCAGAAGCCAAGGTCAAGGACTCCCACGGCCTTGGTCAGTTCCAGTGCCAGCTCAGAGTAAGTATAATAGGGATTCTAGTTTATTTTTGTGTTAATGTTAGAGTTAATGTTAGGGTGAATGTTAGGGTTAAGGTTAATGTTAAGGTTTTCTTGGTCCACCCTGGACAAGTTTTTTCTTCTTTTAAATTAATCTGTAAATTATCATGGCATCTTCGTCGACTGACTTTTAAAATATAAACTGATTTCATATGTCACAGAGCCCTGTTCAAAACTGGACAACAGCCTCATTCTGATTCTATGGACAATCTTCTGGAAAAATCTGGGACTGATGTCAGTCCAGGGCAGGAGAGTTTGTCAAAAGTCACGTTGCCAAATAATCAGGTACAGTTAGGGATGGGGTTAGGGTTTGGGGTTAAGGGTGGGTTTAGGGCTACGGATGGATTTAGGGTTGGGGTTAGGGATAGGGTTTCAGTCTTTTTATTTGTCCAAATTGTTCAAATCAATTTGAAATGACATAAGATTTAAATATTAAAAGTCTTAGATGATTGTCCTGGGAGAAGTGGTGATAAAAATTCATCACTTCTCTTTACATCGACAAATTGGGTCAAGGACCAGGGTTTCAACAATGTTGCCTTCACTCTTTGTTGTGGTTGCAGCAGAAGTAAAAATTTGTGTATAATTTATCATCATTACAAGCCAACAAAGGGATTAACAACAACAAAAATAACAAATGGACCTAAGACTTTATTATCTGCACCGAGCCATCTTGTTGACACAACTAAGACTTTATTATCTGCACCGAGCCATCTTATTGACACAACTAAGACTTTATTATCAGCACCGAGCCATCTTGTTGACACAACTAAGACTTTATTATCTGCGCCGAGCCGTCTTGTTGACACAACTAAGACTTTATTATCTGCACCGAGCCGTCTTGTTGACACAACTAAGACTTTATTATCTGCACCGAGCCGTCTTGTTGACACAACTAAGACTTTATTATCTGCACCGAGCC
>CAXITT010001036.1:74665-85806 GCA_964033795.1 Lymnaea stagnalis
AAGGGGGGGGGGGGGAGGAAAGAGGGTTGAGTCCTCCCATTGCTGACCCCCAGGATTTACAGAATACCAATGTGGAATGAACTTGTGAACTTGTGGGCTTGTGGGCTTGTGAACTTGTGGGCTAATTCGAAGCTTTTCTTTGATGGAGGAGAAGCATCCTTGGGTCAACTCTTTAACCCTTACCCTCCCCCCCCCCCCCCGTTTGCTTGATTTGCAAGTGCTTGGTCACTAGGGAAAAAACCACATACTTAGCTAAATACCTTAATTAACTTGAGTTAAAACTGTGGCGATATGTCACGATATGTCACGTTACGTCACCAGAAGAGTTTTGTTTTCATTTAGAAGAAAAATGCCAAAATCCAATTTGATCTGTCCACCCTCCAGCGTTATGACGCCATTGAGGTGTGTCAGAAATGTATCTTCCAAATGGAGCTGACGAAGCCCACCAAGGACGGGATGTTTGGGTTCGCCGTTGAAGCCGAGCTGGCAGAGGACCTGGACAGGGATGACGAGCTCCGGGTTTACGTGTGTGACGTCACTAAAGACAGCGTGGCTGACAAGAGAGGTAAACATAGCACTAGCCTCAAGTAACATAGCACTAGCCTTAAGGAACATAGCACTAGTCTTAAGCTACATATCAATATCACTAGCCTTAAGCACAAGATCACTAGCCTTAAGCACAAGATCACTAGCCTTAAGCACAAGATCACTAGCCTTAAGCACAAGATCATTAGCCTTAAGTAACAAATCACTGATTACAGTGTAGACTAGAATTCTTATTGACAGCTGGTGATGCAAAGTAGTACATGAGTACCGTAGTTATTGTCCTATTTTTATATCAAAAGTGTTTTGAAGTACCGGTACTTTTTTTTTTTTTTTCTCACTTTCATTTTTTAACGCCAGTTTTTGATTTGACATAATGTTAAATCTAGTTATTTACTATACCTTAAATAGAAAATATTCTTACCGTGCTGCCCCCCCCCCCAACACCAATTTTTTTCCCCTCTTGATTAGGGAATGGATTTTATTGTATGTGTTAACTCAAATATGTATTGAAACCCCCCCCCCTCCCCCACTCTCCCCAGGTCTGATTGTGGGGGATGAGATCCTAGTCATCAACAGCAAGATCGTGTCGGAGCTCGACATGGTTTACATCGAGACTCTGCTCCATGAGTCCCGCAGCCTGTTCCTGACGGTCCGCAGTATGAGGACACAGCCCCCCAGGACCGACTTCATTCAGAAGCACACGGACGCCTACATCAACAACATGGTGGTCCCGCCGCCTCCGACCCAGTCCAGGTTGTCCGAGCGTTCCCTGGGAAATTTGATAGTGCCTGCTCCTTCCCCTGACAAAGGTAAGAATTTGGGGGATTTCACTTTTCAGCAGTTAATTTGGAGAGGGGTGATTTCACAGGGTGTTTCACTTACTGCCCCTTGTGAAACCTTTTCTCCACCCCCTCCTTGTTGCGACCAATGGCATTGGAGTATGTTCTGTAACCTTCCAATTGCTGTCCTCTTGTGCTGTCCTCAGGGATACTACTACTACATTGCAGCTAAGTGTTATTTGTAGTTTTATTTTATTTTTGCTGTTAGTTGTCGGGAGAAGGCTTCTTTCTTGTTTTGATGTGAAGACCTGTTAACTCTTACGATTTTGGCGTACAATGTACGATTTTGAGATGTATACATTATATATACTGTATGATTTTTTACTATTAAGTTTATTAAGTAAGATGCCGGGTAATGTATTGAACATTTTGTGATGATATTTTGTACGATTTTAAAAGTTTGAAGGTAAACAGGTCTGGATGCGTCTTTTTTTCAAAATTATCCCATAATTTGTTTGGCCCATTTCCTTGAAGGAATAACACTATCAACTGGAGTAATATTACTGTCTTCCCTCCCGAGGTTTTCCAAAGGGCCAAAAGTGAGAGAGATGCCCTGTATAACTATGTGTTTAGCACACCAGTGAATGCAAATTATTTATATTCTAATTCTATCATTGAGCATCGTTGAATGTCGATTTGTTTTAGATAGGACCTCATAGGAAAAGTTGCTTGAATTGTGCAGAAAATGTCCGCCCTAAAATATGATATTTTATTTCTCCAGTCGATGCACCCGTTTCTGCGTCTGCCAAAGAAAAGAAAGCCTCACGCAATGCCTCACCCGCACAGATCGATGCCTTGTTGGAGGTGGTTACATCTTCTGCTCCTCTCTGTGTAGCCTTATTGACCTGGGGTTATTGTTTGATGAGGGAGCATGTCATTGCAGCTGGCCTCGGTAGAGGCTACAGCTGCAGGGGGTGTGTCTAGAGGGTGTGTGTGTGTGTCTAGAGGGGTGTGTCTTTAGAGAGGCTGTGTCTAGAGGGGTGTGTCTTTAGAGGGGGTGCATCTAGAGTATTCTAGAGGCTGTGTGTAGAGGGGAGTGTGTGTCTAGAGGTGTGTGTGTCTAGAGGTGTGTGTGTCTAGAGGGGTGTGTGTCTAGAGGGGGGTGTGTGTAGAGGGGGGGTGTGTGTCTAGAGGGGTGGTGTGTGTCTAGAGGGGTGTGTGTCTAGAGGGGTGTGTGTCTAGAGGGGTGTGTGTCTAGAGGGGTGTGTGTCTATAGGGGGGTTAAATACTCACATTGGTATAGCAATAGTAAATATTAGTTGTATACCAGTACAAGGTTGTAGGTAATGGTAGATAGTCATTGGCATAATGACACATAGTCATGGTCAGTACTATGCACACATAGTCATGGTCAGCACTATGCACACATAGTCATGGTCAGTACTGTGCACACATAGTCATGGTCAGTACTGTGCACACATAGTCATGGTCAGTACTATGCACACATAGTCATGGTCAGTACTATGCACACATAGACATGGTCAGTACTATGCACACATAGCCATGGTCAGTACTATGCACACATAGACATGGTCAGTACTATGCACACATAGTCATGGTCAGCACATAGACATCAGCTTTCTTAAATTAAAGCAATAAAGATAGTTTTTTTATCGTGCTAAAATATAAACTGTACCGCTATATTTATTGCCGGGATAAAAACTAAAGTATAGCGTCATCCCTTCATCCTCAGGGAGCAGAGGAAGTGACAGCCATCTGTCGCAAGGATGAAACGCTGACCATCACCAATGAAGACGGGAACATCGTGTCCAAGCCGCTGTCCGATGCGCAGAGGATGAGGAAGGCCATCATGGAGTTGGTGGAGACTGAGAGAGCTTATGTCAAGGTGAGGAAAACAACTTCTTTTTCACACAATCTCTCTCTGCTTTCTTTACAATTCCTCTCTTACTTCTCTCTCTCTGCTTTCTTTACAATTCCTCTCTTACTTCTCTCTCTGCTTTCTTTACAATTCCTCTCTTACTTCTCTCTCTGCTTTCTTTACAATTCCTCTCTTACTTCTCTCTCTGCTTTCTTTACAGTTCCTCTCTTACTTCTCTCTCTGCTTTCTTTACAATTCCTCTATTACTTCTCTCTCTCCTTTCTTTACAATTCCTCTCTTACTTCTCTCTCTGCTTTCTTTACAATTCCTCTCTTACTTCTCTCTCTGCTTTCTTTACAATTCCTCTCTTACTTCTCTCTCTGCTTTCTTTACAATTCCTCTCTTACTTCTCTCTCTGCTTTCTTTACAATTCCTCTCTTACTTCTCTCTCTGCTTTCTTTACAATTCCTCTCTTACTTCTCTCTCTGCTTTCTTTACAATTCCTCTCTTACTTCTCTCTCTGCTTTCTTTACAATTCCTCTCTTACTTCTCTCTCTGCTTTCTTTACAATTCCTCTCTTACTTCTCTCTCTGCTTTCTTTACAATTCCTCTCTTACTTCTCTCTCTGCTTTCTTTACAATTCCTCTCTTACTTCTCTCTCTGCTTTCTTTACAATTCCTCTCTTACTTCTCTCTCTGCTTTCTTTACAATTCCTCTCTTACTTCTCTCTCTGCTTTCTTTACAATTCCTCTCTTACTTCTCTCTCTGCTTTCTTTACAATTCCTCTCTTACTTCTCTCTCTGCTTTCTTTACAATTCCTCTCTTACTTCTCTCTCTGCTTTCTTTACAATTCCTCTCTTACTTCTCTCTCTGCTTTCTTTACAATTCCTCTCTTACTTCTCTCTCTGCTTTCTTTACAATTCCTCTCTTACTTCTCTCTCTGCTTTCTTTACAATTCCTCTCTTACTTCTCTCTCTGCTTTCTTTACAATTCCTCTCTTACTTCTCTCTCTGCTTTCTTTACAATTCCTCTCTTACTTCTCTCTCTGCTTTCTTTACAATTCCTCTCTTACTTCTCTCTCTGCTTTCTTTACAATTCCTCTCTTACTTCTCTCTCTGCTTTCTTTACAATTCCTCTTACTTCTCTCTCTGCTTTCTTTACAATTCCTCTCTTACTTCTCTCTCTCTGCTCTTTCTCTCTCTGCTCTTTCTCTCTCTGCTCTTTCTCTTTACAATCCCTATCTTACGCCACTTTCTTTTTCAATTTTTTTTTTTCTTTTCTTATACAATCCCTCTATGCCTCCTCTTTCTCTCACTCTGCTTTCTTTCTCTATCAGTTATTTCCCCCACTCACCTCTCTGAGTTATTTCCCCCACTCACCTCTCTGAGTTATTGAGTTATTTCCCCCACTCACCTCTCTGAGTTATTGAGTTATTTCCCCCACACACCTCTCTGAGTTATTTCCCCCACTCACCTCTCTGAGTTATTTCCCCCACTCACCTCTCTGAGTTATTTTACTTTGTTCTCTTTCCCCCTCTCAGGATCTCAAGTGTCTGACGGAGAGATACCTGGAGCCTCTCAAAGAGGAAACATTCCTCACATCCGGGGAGATCCAGCAGTTGTTTGGCAACATCCAGGAGATCGTAGCATTTCAGCAGAGATTCCTCCACAGTCTGGAGGAGGCTGTAGAGTCTGTCTCGGATTTCTTCACCACTAACGATGTATCACATTTCAAGGTATCGCCAGGAAGGTCTTGTTCTGAGACCTTTTAAATTCAATGGGCTTGACTGATGTCTCTGACTGTGTGTCTCAGCATTGTCAGACTTTCAAACACTTATAACCAGTATCTTAGTCGTCTTCTGACACCTTTTTAAGTTATGTTCAGAAATTTAAAAGATATTTAAGAGTGAAATTTGTAAAAAACATTTTTATTTGTTCCATTAAATTTTTTTTTAAACAAGGGGAAGCAATTGGTTTCTAACTTAAATCAAAGGGAGGAAACTGTTTTAGTATCTTTTTTTTTTTTTAATAAAAAAAAAATGTCCGTCCAACTGTTCCTGTTTCTGTTTACTTTTCTCCGTGGGTTCTCTTCTCTCTTGGTGGTTCTTTCCTTTTCTATGCCAACCATTTCAAGGTGTAATTTTTTTTTAAACAAGGGGATGCAATTTGTTTCTAACTTAAATCAAAGGAAGGAAACTTTTTTAGTATCTTTTTTTTTTTTTAATAAAAAAAAAAATGTCCGTCCAACTGTCACTGTTTCTGTTTACTTTTCTCAGAGGGTGCTCTTCTCTCTTGGAGGTTCTTTCCTTTACTATGCCAACCATTTCAAGGTGTACAGCTCCTTCTGTGCGAGTCAC
This sequence comes from Lymnaea stagnalis, assembly GCA_964033795.1. Taxonomy (NCBI): domain Eukaryota; kingdom Metazoa; phylum Mollusca; class Gastropoda; family Lymnaeidae; genus Lymnaea; species Lymnaea stagnalis. The sequence continues at coordinate 80,226 of CAXITT010001036.1, forward strand.
TCGCGGTCACAAAAGATCCTCAATCCAGGTAATATATTGATGGTCTTTGACAAGTCGCTTGCATTGTACAATGAGGTGCACATATTTAAGATTTCAGTTTGGTACACAAGAATCTAATTTTCTATTCTCTCTTTAATTTACTCTCTAAACATATAAAAATATAAATAAAGTTTTTTTTCATTGAAGCCCTTGAGCCTCTAATTTTTCCACAAGTTTAGAAAGTAATTCTAAATCGGTGTTTCTTAACCTGGATTCTCGCTCAGGGGTTCGCGGAGGTCCAAAAAAAAAAATCAGGGAAAAAAAATCATATTTTATTTTTCCTATTAAGAAGGGTTCTGTGAATGCGCATATAAAATTAAGAACCACTGTTCTAAATACTAAAATATATTTTATGTTATTTATAAAGTCATCTCGCTTTAAAAATGTGTCTTCCCTACTGAAAACAAAAAAACAATATCTTGTTATAAAAATACTGTTATATTTTAAGCAGCTAAACAAAATCTTCCGGGAATTGTATTAAGAGAATAGGATATTTTTTTTCAAGAGGCAGTGTTGAAAAAAAAGAAACAATTATTATAAATCAGTGGTGGCCTACCCAAAACGGTTTCAGGGGCCACTTTGATAGCGACTTTTGCGGGCCACATGTAATCACACCCAATAATAAAATGAACGTCCCCTAAATGCTGTATGGAATTATTTATCTATATTAATGTACGTAATGAAATGCCAAATAACAACAAAAAAGCAAGTTAAAGTTATGTGCTTTTTTTTTGTTTTTATTTCTCTCACTCAACCAACTTTTTAAAAGCGATAAAAAAAATATTTGTGATAAATTAGGCATAACAGTAGCCAATATTTGCCTTGGCGGATGGCTGGTTTGATAACTTTATGATGGGAGGGCATTTGAAAGACTCTGGATAAAACTCTTATTGGGTTGTGTTATAAATTTTAGACGCCAACGAAGCTTTGCGGGAATTCCTGCGGGCCAGGAACCCCAAGCAGCAACACTCGGCCACACTCGAGTCGTACCTCATCAAACCCATCCAGCGGATTCTCAAGTATCCACTCCTCCTGCAGCAGCTATGTAACATGACACACGTGGAGACGGACGAACATCACCATTTATCAGGTAACAGTGTAACATGACACACGTGGAGACAGACGAACATCATTTATCTTGGTAGTTGTGTCTTGACACGTGTCTTTTCAAAAAAAATGTTAAACTTTGATGCCGAAAGATGTTTAAATGTTGATTTATTTTTTTTTTAATAAAAAAGCGTGATAAATAGTTGTGCTTGTCTTTCAACAATGGTGGAAAGAAGTGCGGAAAATATTGAGCACATTTTGTGATTATAAATTGTTTTATTTATATTTGTTTGTGAATGAGATTATTCCCCCTTATTTCCTCTTATTCCACTTGCCCGATGTCAAATGTCATTTTCGAAAGTTAATTTTTTGTTAGGCTTTCTGAGTTATGGGTCCTAACGTAACTTGTAACTGAAAAACAATAGGCAGTTAAATAATATGTTTGTTACTTTATTTTCCAATGGTACATCTAGCTGCTGCGGTGCAATGGTTTTTTTTTCAAATAAATTCTCAATAATAGATCTTTTTTTTTTTTTGGCCTGCTCCGTGGTTGCAGGTGTTAAAAAAAAAATCACGTTGCAGTTGATCTAACAGTAGATCTTTTGTTGACAGAGGCGCTCAAGGGAATGGAGGCTGTAGCAGAACATATCAACGAAATGCAAAAAATCTACGATGAGTACGGCGCTGTGTTTGATGAGCTGTCCAAGTCATACAAGGACAACAACCCACACAAATCTGTAAGCGAGATAATCGAAAGATGGCTGCTGGGAAACAAAATTCTTTACTGAGTTAGATTCAGCAGTCAACCAGTTACATTCAGCAGTCAACCAGTTAGATTCAGCAGTCAACCAGTTAGATTCAGCAGTCAACCAGTTAGATTCAGCAGTCAACCAGTTAGATTCAGCAGTCAACCAAAGAAATTTTTTTAATTTAGATTTTTTTTTTAAATGTTAAATTTTTTGTTAAAAGTTATATTTACATGAATACCAATTGTCATTAATATTGTGGAATGAAAAGTCATTTGTAAATGTTGTTTTTTGTTTTTTAAAGTGCTCTTACATCCTTTGATGGTTAAAGAATTTATTGAGTTGGTAAGAAAATGAATATGACGACGCTTTTAGATATGTAAAAAATATGCTTGCGCCTTTGTGCTTTGTTGATTTATAATTTTTATTTTTCCAACTGCAGCCCATCGAGTTAAACGTAGGTGATCTGCAGATGTACGGCACTGTGGAGTGGGTCAACATTGCCGACCACATGGGTAAGGTGAAGAAGTCGGCAGAGTTTGAAAATGTTGTGTTCGTGTTCAAGGCTGGAGTTACATTCCTTTGCAGGGAGAGATTAAAACGGAAGAGAACCAAGGTAAGGTAAACATTCATTAGGAGGGGGTTCTTCATGCAGACACGACCTTTGACCCCCCATTTCAGAATCAATCACTCTCAGACACACAGGGACACTAGAAATACACAGAGGCACACTCAGTCTCATAGGGATGCTCTGACACACATAGACATAGAGACATTCTTAGACACATTCAGAAAACAAGACACTCTGAGACACTCTTAGACACACATAGGCACTCTCAGAGACACTCTAAAACACCCTTACCCTCCCTCCCTGGCTCTACCTCTCTTACTTGCCTGCCCTACCTCTCTTGCCCTACCTCCCTGGCCCTCCCTCTCTAGCTCTCCCTCCCTGGCTCTACCTTTCTTGCCCTCCCTCCCTGGCTCTACCTCTCTCACTTGCCCACCCTACCTCTCTTGCATTCCCTCCCTGGCTCTACCTCTCTCACTTGCCCATCCTACCTCTCTCACTTGCCCACCCTACCTCTCTTGCCCTCCCTCCCTGGCTCTACCTCTCTCACTTGCCCACCCTACCTCTCTCGCTTGCCCACCCTACCTCTCTTGCCCTCCCTCCCTGGCTTTACCTCTCTCTCTTTCCCACCCTACCTCTCTTGCCCTCCCTCCCTGGCTTTACCTCTCTCGCTTGCCCGCCCTACCTCTCTTGCCTTCACTCCCTCGCCCAGGAAACAAGACACACAGAGACACTCTTAGACACAGACACATTCATAAAACAAGACACTCTGACACACAGAGTCATTCTCAAAAAGAGACACTCTTAGACACATGGGGACACATTCAGAAAACAAGGTACTCTCAGCGACAAGACACTCTGACACACAGAGACACTCTTAGACACACAAAAACATTTTCAGAGACACAGGAACACTCCCTCTCCCCTTTCCCTCCCCCTCCACCACTCACACTCTTAGACAGACACTCTGACACATGGGGACACATTAAGAAACAAGACTGACACTCAGAGAGACACACTTAGATACATAGAAACTCTTTCAGAAGCTCTGAGATTCTCTCAGACACATGGGACCACATTCAGAAAACAAGACTCAGACACACGGGGAAGACTCCACACCCACCCGCTATCCCCCTACCTCTTCCCTTTCCCTCCCTCCTTTCCCTCCCTCTCCCCTCCCTTCCCCTCCCTCTCCCCTCCCTTTCCCTCCTTCTCCCCTCCCTTTCCCTCCTTCTCCCCTTTCCATCCCCTATCCCTCCCCCCTTTACCTCCCTCCCCTCCCACTCCCCTCCTTCCCTTTCCCTCTCTCTCCTCTTTCCCTCCCTCTCCCCTTTCCCTTCATCCCTCTCCACTTTCCCTCCCTCTCTCTTTTCCCTCCCTCTACCCTCTGGTGCCCCTATTCCTTTCCCTCCCTCCTTTCCCTTCCAACCCTATCCCCTTTCCCTCCCTCACCCCTTTCCCTTCTTCTCACCTTTCCCACCCTCCCTCTCATCTTTCCCTCCCCTCTCCCTCTCTCCCTGTCCTTTCCCCTCCTACCCTCTCACCTTTCCCCCTCCCTACACAGAAACACTCAGACTCTCTTAGACACACAGAGGCACTCTCAGACACACTGGGACACACTCAGAAAACAAGACTCTGACACACAGAAACACTCTCAGGCACATGTGAACACTCAAACCCTCCCTCTCCACCCTTCAATCCCTCTCCCCTTTCCCACCCTATCCCTCCCTCTCCCCTTCCCCTATCCCTCCCTTTCCTTGCCGCCTTTCTCTCCCTCCCCTCCCTCTCCAACCCCTTTCCCTTCCCCCTCTCTCTCTCTCCCCTCTCTCCTCCCTCTCCCACCTTTATCCCTCTCCCCTTACAGGCCCCTATCCCCTTTCCTGCCCCATCCCTCTTCTCTTTACCCCCCTCCCTCTTCTCTTTACCCCCCTCCCTCTCCCCTTTCCCACCCCATCCATCTCCCTCCCTTCCCCTACCCAAATAATTTCACGGGGAAACTCTAACGGGCACCCTAGGACACACGGGGAAACTCTAACGGGCACCCTAGGACACACGGGGAAACTCTAACGGGCACCCTAGGACACACGGGGAAACTCTAACGGGCACCCTAGGACACACGGGGAAACTCTAACGGGCACCCTAGGACACACGGGGAAACTCTAACGGGCACCCTAGGACACACGGGGAAACTCTAACGGGCACCCTAGGACACACGGGGAAACTCTAACGGGCACCCTAGGACACACGGGGAAACTCTAACGGGCACCCTAGGACACACGGGGAAACTCTAACGGGCACCCTAGGACACACGGGGAAACTCTAACGGGCACCCTAGGACACACGGGGAAACTCTAACGGGCACCCTAGGACACACGGGGAAACTCTAACGGGCACCCTAGGACACACGGGGAAACTCTAACGGGCACCCTAGGACACACGGGGAAACTCTAACGGGCACCCTAGGACACACGGGGAAACTCTAACGGGCACCCTAGGACACACGGGGAAACTCTAACGGGCACCCTAGGACACACGGGGAAACTCTAACGGGCACCCTAGGACACACGGGGAAACTCTAACGGGCACCCTAGGACACACGGGGAAACTCTAACGGGCACCCTAGGACACACGGGGAAACTCTAACGGGCACCCTAGGACACACGGGGAAACTCTAACGGGCACCCTAGGACACACGGGGAAACTCTAACGGGCACCCTAGGACACACGGGGAAACTCTAACGGGCACCCTAGGACACACGGGGAAACTCTAACGGGCACCCTAGGACACACGGGGGAACTCTAACGGGCTCCCTAGGACACACGGGGGAACTCTAACGGGCTCCCTAGGACACACGGGGAAACTCTAACGGGCACCCTAGGACACACGGGGAAACTCTAACGGGCACCCTAGGACACACGGGGAAACTCTAACGGGCACCCTAGGACACACGGGGAAACTCTAACGGGCACCCTAGGACACACGGGGAAACTCTAACGGGCACCCTAGGACACACGGGGAAACTCTAACGGGCACCCTAGGACACACGGGGAAACTCTAACGGGCACCCTAGGACACACGGGGAAACTCTAACGGGCACCCTAGGACACACGGGGAAACTCTAACGGGCACCCTAGGACACACGGGGAAACTCTAACGGGCACCCTAGGACACACGGGGAAA
>CAXITT010001036.1:87664-97681 GCA_964033795.1 Lymnaea stagnalis
TCCCCTTCCCCACATTCAGACAACAAGAAACTCTGACACACAGAAACACATAAACAATCTTATAGACTTCCTACATCTGCTACTGTTCCTCAGTCCTTGTCTACAAGATCATCTCTGATTGAGGTGGGGGAGACAGTCGAGCGGTTCAGAACCCTGATCCCGACCCAGGAAGTTCAGATCCGCACTGGTAAAGTCGGGGACATGGACAGACACTACTGGTGGGATCTGGTTCACTCAAGGTCAGAACTGGAGGGACGGCCTGAAAAAGTTTACCAGTTCTGTAACAGGTCAGTTAAATGCATTTTTTAATTTCTAATTTAATAAGGTTTATTTTTTAAAGAGATGTTTACAATTGTTATAATGTACACAGTCTAAGGTAGTTGCAGACCTGTTTACTCTTATGTACAATTTTGGCGTACAATGTACAATTGAGATATGTCTTTTATGATTCTACGGCAAGACCCATAAGAACTATGATTTTAAGAGACCGGGTTGAAAATATATACACTCGTTTGTAGTTTCAAAAATATATAATTAATTAAAAAGCACATATTTGGTTATTAGTTTTAATTTGCAATCTACATCAAGCAGTATGGTAGAGAAATACGATTAAATACGATCGTTGTGGACCATCTATAATGAATGATATTACTGTTGTCCTGAGAGGGGAATGGAGTGTTCATGGGGGGGGGGGTGTTTCCTTACATATGTAATTATCTAACATTTAACAGCTTAACTCGATAGTGTGTAGTGTGTGGGTGTCTCGGCATTAAGTACATCGCTAGATACACTTTAGTAGTAGATGCATTACAGTAATATTTAGTCCACTGTCTTCAACTTGCCAGTATATTTTGTTGGACTACGCCAGTGGTTCTAAAATTTGTTTTCCGGTGCCTATACCAAATTTATGTGTTCACCAGGCGAGGGAAGCCACAGCAACACATATAGAAAATGCGCACTGACTGGGGCCGACCAGTAAATGGAATATTTTTAGCTGCCCTTGTCTTTGTGGAGTAAATGGAATTCGATAGTCACCCAAATTTCATAAAATTCCAATTGCTGTTAAATTTATGGAGTTTCACATATAATTATTTTATGTAAATTTCGTCCATTTTTTCCCCAGCACGAATGACGCCAAGTCGGACTTCATGAAGGTCATCAGACAGACCATACGAGAAAGTGTAAGGAAGATGATCATTCCCAGCTCTTCCCACCCCCATCAATCTCACCTCATCAACAGCCGGCCCTACTCCACCTCCCCAACTCACAGCTCCACGCCACCCGAGGCGGGATGCGCCGGTGGGGGCATATCATCATCCTACCCGTCTCCTTCGTCCCACCCCCACCCTCTTTCCAGTCCGCAGCTGGCGCTGTTCAAGCGCCGGATGAAATCCTCGGACACTGAGAGACACTCCATGGACCTGGACAACAAGGTCAGTGACATGGATGTGGACTCTGCCTTCCGGACACGGAGTAAGACCATCGGTGACCTCAATGAAGCCAGCATGGATGAGTCTGGTGGGTTCGTCCCTGGAACCCTTGAACCCGCCGTCACAGATAAGAACAACAAAGAGAGCAGTTCCTGTTCGTCCAACTCGAACCTCAGCTGCTCGAGCCAAACAGGAAGTCAGACGGGGTCGGCGAAGCTTCAGTATGCCAGCGCCGACCCGCTCCATTACTCATCCGGTTCTATAAACTCTGGCGACCGGACCGGCGCCTCGTCACCTGTTTGGAAGAGGGTGGAGTCTAAACTGAAGGCGACCCACCAGCAGGAGGACAGCCACTCCACAAAAAGTGGAGGGGGGAGCAGCAACAACTCTGCTGAGAGTATTCCTCCTCCGAGGCGCGATACGAAAACGGTTGTGTTCGCTCCATTGCCTGGAGGTGTGCCTGTCCTGAAGGATACAGAGTGTTAATTTTGTAAAAATAAAAATTAAAATTTTGATTAACGTATATTTATTTATTGATTCATTCATGAGAATTCAACCCAGAATATACAATGGGATGACACAGAGCCACTTTGCTTTGACTTAAAAGATACCTTGAAAAAGAAACAAAATGATTGTGTAAAAATATAAGAGGACAGTGTTTAAAATACTTGACAATTTCGGGGTCAAAGGACATTCTCTAAAACACACCCAAGTGTACAACCAGAAAAAGAGACGCCATTTTCATGTATGTGATAAACTGCCACACTGGCTGAATATGGGATGAAATGATTAAATGTAGCAAGTAATCTGCCTGTTAATATTTATGTCATACTCTTTTAAAATCGTTGCCTGTTTGGATTATTTTATTATTTAATTATTGGCACCTTAGGAAAAAATGCCAAAGTTTATTCTCTATTTATGTAAGGAATGAGAATGGGTTCTCCAAGTGCCAAGATCACAGAAAGTAACATGCAAATATTTGCCAAAAATGAATGAGGATTTATATATATTATTTTTTAAATTCTCTTCTTATTATTGTGATTCTTATGAATTACACATATGGGTTTGATAACTTATTAACAGAGGAAGTATTGCTAAGGAAAAGACAAGGTGTATGAAATATTACATTTGCTCCGGGGCAACGACAAGAAAAATCTACGGCCATTGCAGTATTAATACAAAATCGCAACTGCTTATAAATTAATTTTCTTCAAACCTTTCCAACAACTGAATCAAAAAGTGGGACTGTGAAGAGTGATTCTGAGCAAATCTTAATTTTTGGCTACGAACTCACTGAAATAAATTATTTATAAATTACGTTATGTCCATTGTGAACTTAATTCTTTAAGAGTCAGAATCTGCGCTTCAACTCTTTGACGTATTTAGACTATTCAAAACTTCATGAATTTAAATACCGTAACATCAATAGCATCACCATGATCCAAACGCGTTATATTTTGTAATTGCACTTGTACCAAGTGTGTCTACCTTGAGCTTTGACTGGGCTGCAATGAGAGATACTCAGTCTCTTAACCCTGTGTATGGCCAACTGAGCTCCTGTGGTCAACTTCTCACACTTCCATTTATCAAATCAACTTTACGGACCAGTTCAAGCAGTTTCCCAATCAACAACAAACTATACCATAACCACAATGGTCATTGCCTATTTTTTTTTACCTTCATATTTCTTTAAAGCAACAACTTACCTATTTAGCATAATATGTTGTTTTGTTCGTTTCCATTTATTGTTCTATTAACTGAAATGAAATTAAAGCATTTGCCGGTTGAAAATAAAAAATACTTTATGAGAACCTCTGGCAGAGTTTACTATTTATAAATATATATCTTCTCTTTTTTAAATTCTTTAAAGTGATAACACATTAAAATAAATTTTCAGGTTCTTAAACATTTTTTTCTCCAAAATGTAGTTTAGAGATTCTATACATTAAGGGCACAGGATCAATTTATTCATCATTTTAAACAGTTTCTCATGGCAACTGTCATGTTATCTTTACAAAAAAATTTCAAAGCACAATACCACTGACCACAGCAGCATATTTCAAAGCACAATACCACTGACCACAGCAGCTAAAATTGGGAAATTATTTTTTTTAAATATTTAGGTTATAAATAACCTTGTTGGGTGATTATATGATCCTATAATTATATGATCCTTTGTTTTGGTTTTTTTTCTCATTCACCTTTTAATGATATTTTAGACTAACGGCAATCATGGTTTATATATATTTTATTACATTCTGGGAAAGAATTTTCTGGTGCAGGGTAGAAAACAGGAGTCTAGGATGTCATTGAAATGATAAGATCAGAGGAGAAAAAGCAACCAGAAGAAGTGTTAATTTTTTTTTTTTTTTGTGAGAGTAATTTATTTGGCAAAACTAGAATTCCATACCTGACCACAGCTGTTCACTAAAGACTACAAAAGTTTAATAATATCAAATGCACCAAGCACATTATCTATTTATAAAACAGTAATATCAATTCTACTTTTTCTTTCAGCATCGGCAAATCTGATAAAGTGGTGAGACATTAAAAGTTTTTAAAAAACTTTATTTTTTTTTCCTCACTTCCTGGTTCGGTTTCTTTGACTCCATTTTTTTTCGCTGTAATCGGGCAACAAAAAAAAAAAAATTTTACGCCTGGCTTTCTTTTTCTATTTTAGGTCTGATGCTTTTCGGCTTTTTAAACAAATTTTTCCTCACTATTCTTTTGTACAAAACTTCAATGACTATTCTTAATCATCTTCCTTGTGCACAAATCTTTTGGTGTCAGCCCAAGGGCTTTCTCTTTTGTTTTTATTACCGTATTTCATTTTGTTTTTCCTTAAAAAATTTAAAAGCTGATTTTACCCTGAAAGGAATCAACTTCTGTCACATGTGTGCTGTCCATTACAATGCTAATTAGAATTTTATCATTTAAAAAAAAAAAAATAATAATAATTGCACAACAGCTCTTTACAGTTTTTTTTTTTTTAAATTATATTACCTGCCATTGGACTTACACACATTATAACTCATTGTTTTATTTTTCATTGATGAAAGATGACTCTTAAAATCACGGCACTAAAAATTTTTGAAAAGTGAACAAACTTCTAACTTTTACTAATCTTTTTTTAAAAAAAAAAAAAAATAATAATAATTGCACATCAGCTTTTTACTGTTTTTTTTTTTTTTAATTATATTACCTGCCATTGGACTTACACACATTATAACTCATTGTTATATATTTCATTGATGAAAGATGACTCTTAAAATCACGGCACTAAAAATTTGTGAAAAGTGAACAAACTTCTAACTTGTACGAATCTGTTTGTAAATAGACTCTTATATTAAATTTACATATGTACGTATTTTAAATCCTTATGAACAACGGATTATCGGATTTGTTCATTTTATGCTTCTTTTTCCTTCGCTAACAAGTGTCAAGAATACTCATTTGTAAAGGGGAGAATACCCAAGCCAAGGCTAGTGTGACATTTTCCCCTTTATTTTGAACCACCTCTGCTTTATGATTCAAATTCCTCTTTGGAATCTTTTTTGCATTATTTTTTCTTGTTTCACGATTTCTTTTAAAGCTGACTTCTACTTTTGTTGTTATGTATATTTGTTTGAATTTTGAAATCATACAATGATGTATTCCACCTTTATTATTTTTCTCACTGAATTTCTGAGGGGGGGGGGGGGGGTTTTTTTTTAATTTTTAACAAACCCCATTTTGTTATTAGTACGGGACTTTAAAGTCTATATTTTTTACCTTTAAATCATTGGAATTGGTAATTATGTAGGATAAGAAAGATTATAATTTGAATACATAGAAATAAAAAAAAAAAATTTATTGATCGTAAAAGTATAAGTTCAAATTCAAGTATTAATTTTTTCAAATTCAAATATCAATTTTAATTGTTATTAGGTTTCTAATCGCAAATTATTCTGGTCCCGCTTCATTGGTAGAAAAATAATTTTCAAGGGGAGGTAGTAAATACTTGGCCAAACCACAGCCTCTGTTAAAAAGCAGACATCTTTTTTTAAATTTTATTACAGTTGATTAAAGTATGTCTTCGGCAAATGTTAATAAGTTATTCACAAAGGCCGACATATAATATCCTGTAAGGGTTCAATGGTAGTGATTTTTTACAGAGATTCTCAAGGGTAAATTATACTTGTCGGCTTTGTATGGGTCAATGGGAGAGAGGACCTTTCCGGCTACACCTACATCAAATCATCAAGTGTGGAATTTTAGCAGTGATTACCCTTTGACCCTTATTTTTAAAAAATAAATATCACAAGGAGAAAGAATTCTTTCCCCTTATTGTGAAGAAAAACAAAATCTTCTTAATCTCATTCCAAGCAGTCGAATAAATTCATATTTTTCAAAAGATACAAATTCAAGGGAATTAACTAAACTGTCTCAAAAATCTCCTCGTCAATGTGTAACAATATTTAATGCAACGTCAAGAAAATTAAAGTTTATTATAATATTTGATAGGCCAGTATTTTGCTTAACTTGCTCACTTTCATTCTATCTTTTCTGAAGCCAAAAGTGTTAAAATGGAGTTTTTCTTGTATCAGTTTGTTCACAATTTAGGGTCTGAATAATAATTTTTGTCTAACTTCTCCCTTTCTAATCACGGGTCTCTGTTAAGACAGTTATTCAACATTTGGCCTAGGATTTTAAACTGTTACCAAGTTCAAAATTTTGATTGGTAAGATTAAGTTGTTAATTCAACTGGGGGCTAGGGGAAAAGGAAGACAGAATTTAAGTTTGAATATCCAATGGAAGAAACATCCCCCCCTCCCCCCACCCTCTGGCCACCACCCACTCCTGACATGGGTCGCTCCATTTCTAATAAGCTTATCATGTGACGCTTTCTCCCCTCAGCTCACACTTTGGATCATTGTTTTACAAGGTCGAAGGCCAAAGGCTGAGGGCCAAAAGTCAGAGACAACAAGAAGAACCAAAATGTTGATCAGATGCCGTTATGTTTTGTTAACTTGAACAGGGGGCGTGCTAATCTCATGTTTTTGTTAACTTGACCAGGGGGCGTGCTAATCTCATTTTTTGTTAACTTGACCAGGGGGCGTGCTAATCTCATGTTTTTGTTAACTTGACAGGGGCGTTATGTTTTGTTAACTTGACAGGGGCGTTATGTTTTGTTAACTTGACATTGGCGTTATATTTTGTTAACTTGACAGGGGCGTTATGTTTTGTTAACTTGACAGGGGCGTTATGTTTTGTTAACTTGACCAGGGGGCGTGCTAATCTCATGTTTTTTTCAAAACTATTTTCCTTCACCTGAAGCAGACTTGTAATTTGTTTCTTTTTTTTTTTTTTTTTTTTTTTAATCACTTCTGTGATTAAGTGAATGTTATCCACAGATACGAAGCTACACATCAATATTCTATGAACACATTAAATCAACTCAATTACTGCATGATTAGAAATCAACAAATTGACCAAAATTTATCAACATTCCAGTTGGCAAAGATGGCAAGAAATAAAGTTCTCATTATGTTTTAAAGCATTCATTAACTAGCGGTCAAATTTTTTTGAGAGAAAAAAAAACAACATAGTAGACATTCGATGATTTAAGTCAAGTTATTTCAGCTTGAATAATTGAGCAAAATTTGTCTGTTACCGAACTGAATTTATTCATGACTTTGAATTTGAAATTTAAAAATTATCATTCAGAAAAAATCCTTCATTTATAACATTGCTGTCATAGTTGTAGTCTTAAGATAATGTATTGTAAGAGCCGCAGGGTGCACTAAATACTAACTGAGGCAGCATGTCAGTAATTATATCCCATACATATCACATTTACTATTACAATTTTTCATTTAAAGTAATTTTTTTTTTTAAATCCATCATTCATTGTAAAATAAAGCTACGAGAAAACCCTGTGTTAAAAAGTCCCTATCAAGTTTGTTTTTTTAAATACACGTCTCAACTGCACAAAGTACCTAGAGCTCACCAGTCTGCCCCAGACACGGGTCTGCCTCTGACATGGCTGCCCCTAAAACGGTCTGCCCCCTACACTGGTCTACCTCTGACACAGTCTACCAGCTGACAAGCCAAATATACGAGATTTAACTTCATTCTGTATTCTTTATTTAACCCTACATTAAAAAAATTATCCAAGCCAGACATGGGGGGAGAGCTCTTTGATACCACCGAGATGGTGGAACTTATTGTAAATTATGTCCGTCAGTAGATACGATTTAGATATGTTGGGTTTTTGTGCAATATGTAGCATATTTTTAGTAGCTGAAGTTAAAACACAATTTGAGTGCAGGAGCCGACCGCTTACTAGCTTACTTGTTCTTGGATAATTTTTGTTTATTAACCGCTTCTTCCATGTATTGGGACACCAATGGTTTATCATTTTAAATTCAGACAATATTTTCAAGAGGGGTTTTAAAAATGTATTTGATTAGGCAAATAATTATTATTTGATTAAAGTTTTGATGATTGGGAAAAAGAATTTTTTCATGCCAGATCTTAAAGAAATTAATAAGCCTTTAAAAAATGTTTTGGGTTGTATGGGAACTTATAAAAGTGTGTCCATTGTCAGAAATAATTTTTAAAAAATGTGGCTTTGATAATTAAAATTCTTTGAAAAAACTTGGAGAATTTATTTTTAATGCAAACATTTTTTATTTATTTTTTTGATGTCAGTCAAATATTTTCAACTACAAAATCTAGGAATTTGAATATATATTACTTTTAATGATACAAATGTCAAAAATCATTAAGTCATTTATTTTATAAATAGTTAATTGGACCTACGAAACAGTAATGGGCTGCACCATTGCTGGCGATGTGCTAAGATGTGCTGGCGATGTGCTAAGATTCTGTGATCATCTCAGAGGACGTTTAAGAGGTTTATGTTGTAATTATGATAGTGTACATACATTTACATCCATTGTCTTAACCGGTCACAATTTGTAACGAAAAGTCTTTTGTCCATTAACTGCATTCTCAACAATATTTAATTGTCTTAATTTTTGCGATTCATATTCCTTTGCATCATACTTGAATATCTTTTTGGGGGGCTTTGAGTCCAGCAGTGATGTATTACGTGGAGCTACCTGGAGTTCTTTAGTATACAGGAAGTCCTCAATTCTAAGATTTCTGCTTTTTGTTTTCGACTGAACTACTCTCCTTCGGTTTCCTTTTCATGGCGTTTTATTTTTGAACCCACCTCAATTTTTTCGTTGTTATTGCATTTGTTTTCTGCAAGTAATTCATAAGTTTAACTATTGAAGTACCCGGTAGTCTATATCTGATGGTTTTTTTTAACAATCATGATTTTAACAAAAATTTTTAAGCTGTTCTTATTCTTTAAAAAAAAATAATAAAATAAGTTATATTACTTCTTGAATTAAACTGGCTGAACCTTCCAAAAATAGAATCGAGAAAAAAAAGTATTATTTTTTTTTACCTAACTTGAATGAGAGACGGACATGAGGACTTCCTGTCTCAGAAGAAATCATTTTGTTCTTATTCTAAGAAGTCTTCTGAGGATTGTCACTTTTCCATATTTCTTTCTTTCGCTGCATTTCTTTCAATATTTTACTTGCCTTTCAAAATCTACACTGTAAAATGTTGGAGAGATGGCGCCCAAAATGGAAATTTGTTATAAAAACTGAGCTGGTAACAGCGCATCCTTGATACAGAGAGACGTTAGTGGTTAAGGGGAGCGAGCGGTGCATGGGTGCCAATTCTTTCTCTCATTTATAATTTATACAGATTTGAAGTATCTGAATATCAAAAAGATATGTTTGAAAATGTATTCAATGTTCAATGAACATCTCTTTTTTTATTTTTTAATCTGCTCTTACAATTAGAGTTGGTTTTTATTAATTAGTGTGAAAAATCTCAAGTGCAAATGCTTACAACGAGGAATTGTTCAGACATATAGTTGATTCAAGATCTTTATTCTATCTCATAGTTAATTTGAAAATAGATTAACATTGAGATTTGTCTAATTTTTCTGCCGATTGGACATAACTAAATTATTGTCTGAAAATTCTGTGCGCTGAAAATTATATATTTTAATCGATGATGCTAGAAACCTGTGCACTTATTTTATAATGATGAAATTTTTTTTTAATTATAAAGAAATGTTTTAATTGATTCTTTAATTTTAAAATTAAAAGCACAAAAGCACAGTGTTCATGTTTTGTGAAAGTTTTCTTTTTTTAGTCCTTTTTGTTGCTGATTTGATTTTACTGCTTTTATAACCCAACAGCACTCAAATTGTGTTTGAACTTTGAAATTTGTATTATTGTTTTATCATGTTGTATTTCCATGGTTATTTTTATTTGCAAATCACTTGAAAACTTGTCAATAAAAATGTACATGAGATGAAAATGTATCGCCCATTGTCTTGGGTTGTTTTTCGTTAATTGCTTAAGATTAAATAACCTTGTACCTTTTTTTTTTTTTTTTTTGCTTCTTAATAAAAATTTAACAAATATGGCGCTTGAGATGAGGGTACCGGTTGAGGTGAGGGAACCGGTTGAGATGAGGGAACCGGTTGAGATGAGGGAACCGGTTGAGATGAGGG
>CAXITT010001036.1:99600-121114 GCA_964033795.1 Lymnaea stagnalis
TTTAATGTCATTGTCAAGTTTAAGTCCGATTTTTCTTTTAAATGTGACGTAACAGATTATCCTTAACCCCTCCCCACCCCCTGGTCACACTTTCTTATAGCCCCCCCCCCCCCCAGAGCGTGACGTACTTTAAGGACGGGCCCCTAATCTAAATAATCCAATTAGGAGTTCTCAAGCGGGGTGTCGGTCGATTTGTATGTTATGAAATGTTCCCCAGAAAATCCACCAATACTGAAAAGAAACTTTTAGAATACAATCTCGTCATTAAAATTAAATTAGCAAGTGACAGATGGTCACAAATGGTTGGTGTTGGCAATGATACAGGGGTCTGCTGGGGCTGGTTCGGAAGTACCGGTTGGGTAATTATGACTATTCTAACGAACTGGTTTCAAGGGGAAAAAATGAAAATTTAATTATAAAAAATAAATTACTCTAAATTGACCTTTTTTTTTTTCAACCCCGCCCCCCAACCCATTTTAAAAATAATAATAATAATAACAAATACAACTACCGCAGCAATTACTTGTAAAATCTAGTTTCTAAAAAAAAAAAAATTAAAAAATGTGAAGAATACAAAATCCCAACGACACAGGTAAGACAAAAAGTTTTTCCACATTCTGTATCATCCTAGACTCAAGGTTTGAGTGCTTGCTGAATTTCCATAAACAGTTTAGTTTAACTTTAATTTATTATTTTTTTTTTTTTAAGCCTGGCAGATTGCTACATTTAACCCTCCTGAAAAAAAATTGAGTCTATTGCAAAAACTTGTTTCATGATCAAAATCGAAACATATTTAGTGATTTATTGCAATCAAGGGACGAAAATTTATAAATCGTCAAAATTTTTTTTACTCGAGTTACATGGATTGGAAAATAAAGATTGATGGGTCCTACCTAAAAGTACGTCACATTTTCAAACAAAACAAAAAGTAAAGAATTAACAGCTGGTGAAAATTTAATTTATTATTTCGTTAAAATTTAATCCCACCATTATCACACAATTGTATTGCTAAAATTGACTTCAGCTCAAAAAACCCCATCACAACAGAAAATTTAACATCATTGTCAAGTTTAGTTTAACATCATTGTCAAGTTTAGTTTAACATCACTGTCAAGTTTAGTTTAACATCATTGTCAAGTTTAGTTTAACATCATTGTCAAGTTTAGTTTAACATCATTATCAAGTTTAGTTTAACATCATTGTCAAGTTTAGTTTAACATCATTGTCAAGTTTAGTTTAACGTCATTGTCAAGTTTAGGTCAGATTTTTCTTTTAAATGTGACGTAACAGATTATCTTTAACACATCCCCCCCCCCTGGTCACACTTTCTTATAGCACCCCCCCCCCCAGAGCGTGACGTACTTTAAGGACGGGCCCCTAATCTAAATAATCCAATTAGGAGTTCTCAAGCGGGGTGTCGGTCGATTTGTATGTTATGAAATGTTCCCCAGAAAATCCACCAATACTGAAAAGAAACTTTTAGAATACAATCTCGTCATTAAAATTAAATTAGCAAGTGACAGATGGTCACAAATGGTTGGTGTTGGCAATGATACAGGGGTCTGCTGGGGCTGGTTCGGAAGTACCGGTTGGGTAATTATGACTATTCTAACGAACTGGTTTCAAGGGGAAAAAATGAAAATTTAATTATAAAAAATAAATTACTCTAAATTGACCTTTTTTTTTTTCAACCCCGCCCCCCAACCCATTTTAAAAATAATAATAATAATAACAAATACAACTACCGCAGCAATTACTTGTAAAATCTAGTTTCTAAAAAAAAAAAAATTAAGAAATGTGAAGAATACAAAGCTAATTTTTGTGGGTTGTTTAGTAAAAATGTAAAAGCAAGCTATTCAATTAGTTTTATTAATTTTACTTTTAAGAAGGGGAAAATACATCATCAGTTTTGTCACGCGCGGTTATTTAATCAAAGAAACTTAGAGTTTGGCTAAAATTGGCACTTCGCGCTATGACGTCATTTGCGTGTTTGTTTAGATCAAGTTATTTTAAAATTTATTTTTTCAATATTAATTAACGACGCAATTAAAAAAAAGGAGATTTTTGGTTTTTCCTGATAAATGTGGCTACGATGTAATTTTTGATATTACTGGTTTTGGCTAATGTGAAGAGATACCACCCTCGTTCCGATAGGGTCAAAAGTTATGTGTTGGGGTGGGTGAATATACATTTTTTTTTTTTTTTGGTGTTCTTTATTTCATAAATGTATTTTNTTTTTTTTTTTTGTAACTGACAATAGCATTGCAGGGTGAATATTGTTTTTTTTTTTTTTTTGGTGTTCTTTATTTCATAAATGTATTTTATTTTAATGTCATGATTATGTCCCGTTTGATAAAAATTTTATGTACAGCGCAGTGAGCCTAGGCTGGGGTACCGCGCTATATCAGACCCCTTATTATCATTATTATTATTATTAAAACCCAGGTTAAGGATAAGTTTAGGGATCATAAGTTCGCGGGTCGCGGTAACAATAAAAAGCCACGGTGTTATCTCTTCACACTTTACTGTCCATTTTTTTTAAAAATTTAAATGATTTTTCATAACTTTCAAAATCGGATAAAATGCTTAAAATATTTCATTTATAGTTATTTTAAATGTAATTTTTTATTTATAACAATAATGCTTAACCATTTATAAAAATAAACGGGGGAAATAGTGTACTTTTGTGTACATTTATTTGGTTTATTCTTTTATTATTTTTGTAAATCTGAACGCATTTAAATTCATTCGTTTCTTTGGTGTTACATTGCTCAGCCTGGCTCAGTGGTCGGCAAACTCATTAGTCAAAAGAGCCAAAAATCAGCAGCAGGATGATTATAAACAATGTTGAGAGCCACATTCCTTTTGAAGAACCTGTCAAGAACGGTGTTTTTCAGAGTCACAAGCCATTCGGGGCCGACTGGCCGAGCCGCACTCAGGTCGCTAAAGAGTCGCCTGCGGCACGCGAGCCACGATTTTCCAACCACTGCCCTGCTCATTCTTATATATATACTTCAGACATGAAAATAACAATCTGAATAGAGTTTTATCCGAAACAAACCCGTTGTTAAAAGTTGTTACAATTTATAATTGAGCAATGCTACGCAACTGGAATTTGTGAAATTTGCTTAAACACAAATAAAATGTTGCATTTTCGTAACCCTCCATTTTATAGTTGTATTCAGTTTACATTAATATTACACTTAAATATATTGTTTATTTCATCCCGGGATTTACCGCGTAACCTTTATCCCATTATGCCAGGCTAAGCAAAACTGATACAAAAATTGTAAAATGGTTTGCTCTTAAAATTGTTCTTGTTAAAAAGTTACAAGAATATTTCCAACAAACGGACTGGAATTGTATTTACACCTAGGACACTATTACTGATAGAATTGTCTTGAAGTGAAAGCATTCACACTGGACATCTCGAGAAGCCCTGACTTGTTTCGCAAATATAACAAACTGATTTGAATTTTTTTTTTTTTTTTTCAATTCCAAGTTGGCTTACAAGTTTCAAACTTTTTTTTTTTTAAATAAATTTAAATATTTCCCCTTCCTTTTGTTTTGAGTATACGCCAAATTTTTTTTAAAATATAACAAACTTATTTAAATTTTTTTTTTTTTTTTTCAATTCCAAGTTGGCTTACAAGTTTCAAACTTTTTTTTTTTTAAATAAATTTAAATATTTCCCCTTCCTTTTGTTTCGAGTATACGCCAACGACTAAATGGACATCCGCCTTTAACGCACTGATGGGCCTGGGGCTGAGTAAGAGATGAGGGGAAATATATTAATAGTCTCATTGAAAAAAAAAATCACTGGGGGCCCTCTCACGAATCGCAGGTCAAATAGTCCAATAAAACACGTGCTTTAGCTCGGGGTG
Organism: Lymnaea stagnalis; assembly: GCA_964033795.1. Classification (NCBI taxonomy): domain Eukaryota; kingdom Metazoa; phylum Mollusca; class Gastropoda; family Lymnaeidae; genus Lymnaea; species Lymnaea stagnalis. The sequence goes on from CAXITT010001036.1 coordinate 103,485, forward strand.
GGGGACGTATGCGTTTCAGAAAAGGTAACTTGATTTATTTCAAAAAAGATTAGAGATGCTCTAAATATTAATAGATTCTAATGGGCACTGAGTCTTAGTTGTGCTAAAAATCTCGCACACCTTAACTGACAGACAACTCCTTCAATTTCGATTTTGAAACAATATATTTTAGACTTTGAAATCGGGGCTTTTCGAAAAAGGAAAAACAAAACAAAAAAACAAAAAAAAGGGGGGGGGCTGACGAAGGGGCCACCAGTGTTTATTTTAGGCATGTATCCGGGGACATCCCCCCATGAAATGTCAAGTGCCCCCCCCCCCAGGCAAATGTGTACAACAATAAAACTAAAATATATATTTTTTTTTTAAATGTCCACATTGTCATTCTTTAAGCAATTTTTAAAAAGTATAGTAACTGGTGCCTTTAAAGGAATACAATTAGAGGAATCTTTCAAATATTGCTATGGTCGATATATTTTAAGCTTATCTTGTTAGGTGCTGACACTATTCGATTATAAATATCGTTCTGTTTCGAAAATTGGCCGCGCCCGATTATGAGCCAAAGTCTTATTTCCTGTTCGCACATGTCGGTACTTTTATTTTATTATTTTTTTGCAACTTCACAAGTTATAAGACTTCAATAACACGGTATTAAACAAATTTGCATCAATAACAAGGTCTATAATTTTAATACGTTTCTAGATAAATATCAAACATGTGCAACCTATTTTCAAATTATATTTAATCACAAAAGCATGCCTTTTAAAATAACGATATGAGTTAATTATAAATTGTATGATAACCTCATACTTCTAAAAAGATAAATATAATTATTATTAGCATAATTGTAGACGCACTCGACCTATGTATTTTGAGCTAGAAAATATGAAAACTTTTTTTAAAAATATATTTATATTATTTTTTATTATTTTTTTTTAAAATTCCGGTAGTTACTTATTTATTTTAAATATTATTTATTTGTGTGTGACTAAAAATAAGAATTTAACGGGCGCAAACAAATAGAGCAGGTTTTATCATTTATTTTTTACGTGACAGATTCGAAGGTACAACAAACATAGAACTCCCGTTTCCGGTCACAAGCCACAGATTTTAGCTTCTGTCGAAAAAAAAAAATTTGAAACCTGTTGAACAATGGCTTTACGGTGTTTAAGGTGTCCACTGATGACGTCAGGGAGCTTAGGGCAGCGGCAGTGGAGGTGGTACGAACTGATCTATCTATTTTTGGAGCGGAAGTGGTGATTAAATGGGAAGTCACTCGGGTCAAACTTGTAAAGTTAATTCCCTTTAAAAATTGAAGCTCTTCACATTGAAGGTATACGTTTGTTATAAACATTTACCATGATCCTTAATTTCAGATTTTTTCGTTACAAAGGAGGAACTACTGTCTTTCATATCCATTTGAGTTTCAATGTCCCACAACTTTTTACTTGTTTAATTAGAAATTATATATCTATAATTTTAAAAATTAAAACTGGTGATATGCTTTTTATGTGAGGACCCCTTGTGACGAGTTTGGAAATTAAGACCAATAATGTGAACGATTAGATTAGATCTAATTCTTACACCCCTAAGTACGTAGAGTCTACACATAGAAACCTTTTTTAAGGCTTCTTCTTCGGTCATAAAGGGAGAGACTGCAATCAGGTTAGCACAATATAAAATGAGTAAAACAGAGTAGGGTTAAGCCTGAAAAAAAAAGGTAACAAAACAACGAACGTGTCGGCAGAAAGCCTTCGTCAGCAAACGAAACAGAAAAAAATCATCAGAAAAATATACGACCCAATGATGGAAAATGATGTCTGGAGAATCCGTACAAGCCAAAAGCTATACCAATTGTACAAAGACCCACCCACAGTCGCAACAACACAAAGACAGACTGCGCTGGGCAGGGCAGGACATAGTGAAAGGATACCGGAATGTAGAACAGCAAAGATGATATGCAGGCAGAAACCAAGGGGCAGACGACTCACTGGTCGCCCAAGGCTGAGATGGATCGACGATGTAGAAAAGGATTTACACCAGTTGGGGGTTCGCGCATGGAGACGGAAACCCATGGATCGCTCCGAAAGGAAGGATGTGGTGGAGCAGGCCCGGGCCTGGAGCGCCACTGATGATGGTCAGTGTGGGATAGGTCAGCAGGTGGGTAGTCAAACATGTCTCCGTCATGCCTCCCAGGGTTTATATCCACGGCGAGCTTCTCCTGCACGTGATGTGCCCGAGCAGTTTTGTCAGCTTATTCGGGGTTTTGGTGCAAGATAAAGGGCATGCACTGTACATCTGCTGGTGTATTAAACATACAGATATTACGAGAGCGACTAGATTGCACTCTGTCAAACTCTCAAACCCCTAGCGACGCCACTGTAAATAATCATATTTATTGAGGTACCGGTGCGTGATTAAAATGATTATAAAGATAAGAGACTGTGGACGAGGCGCAGACATTTTTGAATACATTGAGAGACTAAGGTTGTTTGGGTTCTTTTAGGAAAGAAAGATTACAGGAAATCCATTGTAAAAACTAGAGATTTGGAGCTTAGCTAGCAGGTGGAGCTCTTGAGCTTAGATTGAAGCTGGAGCTCTGGAGCTTAGCTAAAAGCTGGAGCTCTGGGGCTTATTTAGAAGCTGGAGCTATTGAGCTTAGTTAGAAGCTGGAGCTCTGGAGCTTAGCTTAAAGATGGAGCTTAGCTAGAAGCTGGTCTTATCTAGAAGCTGGAGCTCTGGAGCTTAGTTAGAAGCTGGAGCTCTAGAGCTTAGTAAAAAGCTGGAGCTCTGGAGCTTAGTTAGAAGGTGGAGCTCTAAAGCGGGCTATTTTTTGCCTGGAGCTGGTAAAAATTTCTGACTGCTCGGAACTCAAAGTTTTTAAACTAATAAATTAATTTTTAATTAAAATTACAAGAATATGTTTTAAAATATTTATATTCTAATCAGCTGTGTTGCCCCGAAAAAACTACACATCATTAACAAAGTTTTAAAAAAAACAAAAAACAATTGCAATGTTATCTTTATACAACAGGCAAACATAAACACCTCACATGACGCATAAATGTGCACACACACACACACATACATATCGAACATGAAAAACAGTTAAGGTTGAGTTTAGGCAGACAGTGGAAAGGGGTGGGGGAAAAAGTACAGACGTCAGATCGATGGGACATAACTCACAAAGAAAAGGACAGCGAGGGGGAAGCACTGTCACACTCAACATGACAGACAAGATGGGGGCGTGTCCACTGGTAAACACATACGCCCCTGCACGGCCCACAGAAGAAAAAAAAACGCCATTTTACAACACACTAGCACGAACACTGAGATACTCACACAAAGGAGGGAATGTCATTTTAGGAAAAAAAAAAGGGGGGGGGGATTTCAATTAAATAAAAAGCAGATTAGATACAACAAACACAAAAATGAAATATACACATTTGGAAGAATCAACACGAAAAAAAAAAATACAATACATAACAGAGACATATAACACTGTAGACGCAGACAGAAATAATACAATACATAACAGAGACTTATAAATAACACTAAACAAGAAAAGGGGGGGGGCGCATTTGCAAGCAACCCTGTCAACACCAAGGCAAGCCTGGATATATTCTACATACCAAAAATAGACACAATAAATGACGCAATAAAACACATTCCAGAAATACTAGACTTTACCGATCACAAAGGGGTGGAAAATTACAATAAATACAACAAGATCAAACATCATTTCAAAACAAATCCTCATTTGAAATTTAACGCTACACTTTTAGAAAGCAATCAGTACACAGACTTCCTTTATAGCGTGATATGACAATGTAGCACACTACCTACAACAAACATAGGGCAACACTGGGAACATAGGGCAACACTGGGAACATAGGGCAACACTGGGAGCATAGGGCAACACTGGGAGCATAGGGCAACACTGGGAACATAGGGCAACACTGGGAACATAGGGCAACACTGGGAACATAGGGCAACACTGGGAGCATAGGGCAACACTGGGAACATAGGGCAACACTGGGAGCATAGGGCAACACTGGAAACATAGAGCAACACAAGCATAGGGCAACACTGGGAGCATAGGGCAACACTGGGAACATAGGGCAACACTGGGATCATAGGGCAACACTGGGAACATAGGGCAACACTGGGAGCATAGGGCAACACTGGGAACATAGGGCAACACTGGGAGCATAGGGCAACACTGGGAACATAGGGCAAGACTGGGAACATAGGGCAACACTGGGAGCATAGGGCAACACTGGGAGCATAGGGCAACACTGGGAACATAGGGCAACACTGGGAGCATAGGGCAACACTGGGAGCATAGGGCAACACTGGGAGCACACTTGGAACATTTAAACCCACAATCAAACGTGCCACGCAAAACTTTGCGACACAAACACTCAGACAAATCAGAGAAAGGGAATCAGAAATACTTATAATTAAAGAGAAAAATTTTAAAACCCACAGAACCACAGAAGCGCACGACCACACGGCTACTCAACCACAGAGCCACAGAAGCGCACAACCACACGGCCACGCAGCCACAGAGCCACACCATAGAACAATAAAACAACAAATACAATGGTGCACAGTTTGTAGACAACAAAAAAAAGGACAAATCATAAGACAGTCAGAACATCTAATAGACGGACAGGTATGACAGCTGATAGAAAGGCAGGGCAGCTGATAGACATACAGGACATAGGACAAATAATAGACAGGTAGGACAACTTATCGGCAGACAGATAGGACAACCAATAGACAGACAGGTATGACAACTAAAGGCAGTTAGGACAACTCATTGACCGGTAGGACAACTAATAGACAGACAGGTATGACAACTAATAGACAGGTAGAACAACTAATAGACAGGTAGGACAACTAATAGACAGGTAGGACAACTAATAGACGACAGGTAGGACAGCTAATACACAGTTGGGGCAAATAATAGATAGAAATGTATGACAACTGATAGACAGGTAAAACAACTAATAGATGGACAGATAGGACAACTAATAGACAGGTGGGAATACTAATAGGCAGACAGATGGGACAACTAATAAACAGATAAGACAACTAATTGACAGACATATAGGACAGCTAATAGACAGACATGTATGACAAGTGATAGACAGGTAAAACAACTAATAGATGGACAGGTAGCACAACTGACTTATAGGACAACTAACAGACAGATAAGACACACCATAGGAGGATAAATACACACACAATTATGACACGCAATTGACAGACTACACACACAATTGACACAGGCTACACACACAATTGACACAAACAACACACACAATTGCCAAACTATACACACAATTGACACATACTACACACAAAATTGACACACACTACACACACAATTGACACAGACTACACACACAATTGACACAGACTACACAAACAATTGATACACACCACACACACAATTGACACAGACTACACACAAAATTGACACAGACTACACACACAACTGACAGACTACATAAACAATTGACACACACTGCACACAAAATTGACACAGACTACACACACAATTGACACAGACTACACACACAATTGACAGACTACACACAAAATTGACAGACTACACACACAATTGACACAGACTACACACAAAATTGACACAGACTACACACAAAATTGACACAGACTACACACACAATTGACACAGACTACACACACAATTGACACAGACTACACACACAATTGACAGACTACACACACAATTGACACAGACTACACACAAAATTGACACAGACTACACACAAAATTGACACAGACTACACACACAATTGACACAGACTACACACACAATTGACACAGACTACACACACAATTGACACAGACTACACACACAATTGACACAGACTACACACACAATTGACACAGACTACACACACAATTGACACAGACTACACACACAATTGACAGACTACACACAAAATTGACACACACTACACACACAATTGACACACACTACACACACAATTGACACACACTACACACACAATTGACACAGACTACACACAAAATTGACACAGACTACACACACAATTGACACAGACTACACACACAATTGACACAGACTACACACACAATTGACACAGACTACACACACAATTGACAGACTACACACAAAATTGACACACACTACAAACACAACTGACAGACTACACAAACAATTGACACACACTACACAAACAATTGACACAGACTACACAAACAATTGACACAGACTACACAAACAATTGACACACACCACACACACAATTGACACAGACTACACAAACAATTGACACAGACTACACACACAACTGACAGACTACACAAACAATTGACACACACTACACACACAATTGACACAGACTACACAAATAATTGACACAGACTACACAAACAATTAACACAGACTACACACACAATTGACACAGACTACACACACAGACGCATAAACATTCCATTACAATGTGTCAAGTACAGACAATTACAAAAGAATGGGAAATACCACAGATAACCCCAATACACAAGAAAGGTTTAAAAAATTCAGCACACAGACTACAGAGGGATTTTCCTATTAAATGTTACTTACAAAATACGGACGAAACGAAGTGTCTAAAGACTATACAGTCGCATACCGAAGAAATACTAGGTTTGACTAGCAATGGGGTTTCAGGCAAAACAGATCCAACGACTCAGATTTTCACCATCAGATGCCTATTAGAGAAATGCTATGAATATAATATCCCAGTACATCAACTCTATGTGGATTATAAAATGGCATATGACAGCATCAAAAGAAAATATCTAGACCATATGAGACTCTGCAGGAGTTTGGGATACCCAACAAACTGACAAGACTAATTCATGTGACTAAACAACCCAAAAAGCAGAATATTCAAGGAGGCTCACTGTCTTGTATGCCGTTTAACCGAACATTGGAGACCTTAAAGAAACACAGATATTGACACCCGAGTTGCTACGACAGGATTCTTTCTGAGGGAGACCCAAGATCCACAACTCTCCACAACCAACCCCTACAGCATCTTGTAAATGCTGACGACATACCAGTGTCAGGGGAAAGTAGTAAAGACACATCAAAAGCCTTTATTGAAATTAGAAGACGCATCACTACTAGCAGGCCTGGAAGTTAACGACCAAAAAAAAAATAACATTAAATGCATGACTATGTTAAGAAAAGAATGGACAGATGAAACCGTTAAAATTAGAAACCCTACTTTTGGAAAAGTCAATCAATTTAAATACATAATATATTTCTTAAACGAAAGAAATGTATTGTTAATAAAAAGAAAGAGTATCAGCCGAAAAAAACGGCTTACTCCAGCAGAGGCGTAGCGAGGGATGGGCAGGGGGGACAGATGTCCCCGGGCGCCAGCTAGTCAGAGGCGCAAAATGTGCTTTGATATTATTTTATTGATGAAAATAATGGGCTTGAGAGTTGAAAAAAAAAAAAGAAAAAGGGGCGCTTTAAAATGAATCTTGTCCCCGTGCGCCAAACACCCTCGCTACGCCTCTGTACTCTGTCAGAAAATACTTTAAAGTAAAAAAATTACAAGAAGAACAAAGAAAGCTTGAAACGTACTGAGACCAGTTCTAACATACACAAGTTAAACTGGACCCTACCAAAAATGGCATAAAACCTATGGAACACATTGAAGAGAAAAGTTCTCAGGAAAATTAATTGGTCCATTAAAGGGTGAATCTAGATGGAGACGACGAACCAACCAGGAATTGGACCGTCCATATCAGGGTCCCCCGACAGTTATTTAAAAATGGCAGGCTACGCTGGGCAGGACACTTAGAAGGAATGCCAAATGACAGAGGAGTGAAGAGGGTGCACAACCAAAAAACCCAAATGAAAACGGCTCAAAGGCAGAACTAGGCTTAGGTGGGTGGATGAAAACGATCGACAACAACTGGGAATCCAAGCATGGAAAATGAAATCATCAATTAGGTGTAAGTGGAAGGAAGTGGTGAGGCAGGTCAAAGCACTACACGGTCTGTAGCGCCCCAGGGATGGTTGGGTGGACGGTCTGAGTGGAAGGAAGTGGTGAGGCAGGCTGAAGCGCCCCAGGGATGGTTGGGAGGTCTGAGTGGAAGGAAGTGGAGAAGCACGACAAAGCTCTACATGTAGCGCTACAGGGATGGGATGTTTCTAATGAGGGCGGGTGCTTCTGATAACTGCTTTAAATTAAGAGAAGTGCTAGTACAGTTTCAAAGCAAAATATTTCATTAAACAGGGGTTACATTTTTTATTCACCTTATTTATATTCTTGATGATCCTTTAATGCTACTGGATTTTAAGGTACTTTGTGCATAAGATAAGATATTAACCCAATATGAGAAGGGGCCATTTAAAAAAAAAAATATGCTTGACCTTGTACCGCGCTTCGAGCTTTTGAGGATGAAGCGTGTTTTTCAAATAAAATGTATTATTATTATGTTTACAACCTCGGCACTCATATTGCAACAATATATATATATATAAACTAGTTCGAGTACATGCATACAAATATATATGTGTTAGTGGTAAATCGAACGAACTAATACAATCTTTATGAATAAAACTGAAATCTCATTAGCTTTTCAAATCATCTATCCTGATTTGCATAATATGTGAGCGTAACAATTTGTTAGAATAAACATGACTTACTTGGATCAATTGTGTGAAGTTTTTGATGGATGAAGCCTGAATAAGTCCCAACACTCCTGTTTTGGGAAACAAGGCCCATGGAGGCCCTTCAGACACTTCTGGCACATGGTTCTACTCCTTTTCCTTCCCCACGGCTATTTTTCAGTCGCTACAGACAGAGCAGTCCTTTTCACCATTGTTGGGCACAGGGCATACACATGTTCTTTTTTGCGGCTTCTGTAACATCTTTACTATCCATGTTTTGATTGATATGTACTTCAATGACAGAAGTTTTAAGATGTATACCTTTCCATGATTTGTCCAGTTGAGTTCCCTGTACAGAATGTAGGCTTTAAGCAGCATAGGTCACATAGAATGTAGGCATTGTGCAACATACCTGACATATAATGTAGGCGTTTAGTAGCATACGTGGCACAGTTCCCCTTTCATTAAAGACAAAACAGACCACCAAGCCAGTCTGATCTATTCCATCCATGTGTTTAATGTAGTGCAAAAGAGTCACCGGCTGTTGAGCAGTCTTTTGTGTGTCTCGCCTTGCAGTATGCCCACCAACCTTGCGGTATGCCCTTCTACCTTATGGTAGGCCTCTCCGTCATCAGCAGCAAGACTTGATTGTTGATATACTCCATAAGTAAAGACGTGATTGTTGATTTATGGCAGCTAGACTTGATTGTTAATTTAATGCAGCTAGACTTGATTGTTAATTTAATGCAGCTAGACTTGATTGTTGATATACTGCAGCTAGGCTTGATTGTTGATATACTGGAGCTAGGCTTGATTGTTGATATACTGCAGCTAGGTTTGATTGTTGATATACTGCAGTTAGACTTGATTGTTGATATACTGCAGCTAGACTTGATTGTTGATATACTGGAGCTAGGCTTGATTGTTGATATACTGGAGCTAGGCTTGATTGTTGATATACTGCAGTTAGGCTTGATTGTTGATATACTGCAGCTAGGCTTGATTGTTGATATACTGCAGCTAGGCTTGATTGTTGATATACTGCAGTTAGACTTGATTGTTGATATACTGCAGTTAGACTTGATTGTTGATATACTGCAGTTAGACTTGATTGTTGATATACTGGAGCTAGGCTTGATTGTTGATATACTGCAAAAAGACTTGATTGTTGATATACTGCAGTTAGACTTTCTTAGATTGTTGATATACTGGAGCTAGGCTTGATTGTTAATATACTGCAGTTAGACTTAATTGTTGAAATGCTGCAGTTAGACTTGATTGTTGATATACTGGAGCTAGGCTTGATTGTTGATATACTGCAGTTAGACTTGATTGATGATATACTGGAGCTAGGCTTGATTGTTGATATACTGCAGTTACACTTGATTGTTGATATACTGCAGCTATGCTTGATTGTTGATATACTAGAGCTAGGCTTGATTGTTGATATACTGCAGTTAGACTTGATTGTTGATATACTGCAAAAATACTTGATTGTTGATATACTGCAGTTAGACTTGATTGTTGTTATACTGGAGCTAGGCTTGATTGTTGATATACTGCAAAAAGACTTGATTGTTGATATACTGCAGTTAGACTTTCTTAGATTGTTGATATACTGGAGCTAGGCTTGATTGTTAATATACTGCAGTTAGACTTAATTGTTGAAATACTGCAGTTAGGCTTGATTGTTGATATACTGGAGCTAGGCTTGATTGTTGATATACTGCAGTTAGACTTGATTGTTGATATACTGCAGCTAGACTTGATTGTTGATATACTGGAGCTAGGCTTGATTGTTGATATACTGGAGCTAGGCTTGATTGTTGATATACTGCAGTTAGGCTTGATTGTTGATATACTGCAGCTAGGCTTGATTGTTGATATACTGCAGCTAGGCTTGATTGTTGATATACTGCAGTTAGACTTGATTGTTGATATACTGCAGTTAGACTTGATTGTTGATATACTGCAGTTAGACTTGATTGTTGATATACTGGAGCTAGGCTTGATTGTTGATATACTGCAAAAAGACTTGATTGTTGATATACTGCAGTTAGACTTTCTTAGATTGTTGATATACTGGAGCTAGGCTTGATTGTTAATATACTGCTGTTAGACTTAATTGTTGAAATACTGCAGTTAGGCTTGATTGTTGATATACTGGAGCTAGGCTTGATTGTTGATATACTGCAGTTAGACTTGATTGTTGATATACTGGAGCTAGGCTTGATTGTTGATATACTGCAGTTAGACTTGATTGTTGATATACTGGAGCTAGGCTTGATTGTTGATATACTGCAGTTACACTTGATTGTTGATATACTGCAGTTAGACTTGATTGTTGATATACTGGAGCTAGGCTTGATTGTTGATATACTAGAGCTAGGCTTGATTGTTGATATACTGCAGTTAGACTTGATTGTTGATATATTGGAGCTAGGCTTGATTGTTGATATACTGCAGTTAGACTTGATTGTTGATATACTGCAGTTAGACTTGATTGTTGATATACTGCAGTTAGACTTGATTGTTGATATACTGCAGCTAGGCTTGATTGTTGATATACTGGAGCTAGGCTTGATTGTTGATATACTGCAGTTAGACTTGATTGTTGATATACTGGAGCTAGGCTTGATTGTTGATATACTGCAGTTAGACTTGATTGTTGATATAGTGCAGCTAGTCTTGATTGTTGATATACTGCAGTTAGACTTGATTGTTGATATACTGGAGCTATGCTTGATTGTTGACATACTGCAGTTAGACTTGATTGTTGATATACTGGAGCTAGGCTTGATTGTTGATATACTGCAGTTAGACTTGATTGTTGATATACTGCAGCTAGGCTTGATTGTTGATATACCGGAGCTAGGCTTGATTGTTGGTTTACCTCAGCTAGACTTGATGTTTTACTTACTCCGAAAATTCTTTATTGTTGATTTACTCCAGTAAGACTTGTTAGTTGATTTACTGCAGCTAGACTTGATTGTTGTTTTACTCCAATAAGACTTGATTGTTGATTACTGCAGCAAGACTTGATTGTTGATATACCCCATAAGACTTGACTTTTGATTTACTGCAGCTAAACTTGATTGTTAATTTACTGCAGTCAGACTTGATTGTTGATTTATGACAGACTTAATGTTGATTTACTGCAGCTAGACTTGATTGTTGATATACTGCAGATAGGCTTGATGGTTAGTTAACTGCAGCTAGACATGATTGTTGATTTACTCCAAAAAGTCTTATTGTTGATTTACTCCAGTAAGACTTGAAAGTTGATTTACTGCAGCTAGACTTGATTGTTGTTTTACTTCATAAGACTTGATTTTTTATTACTGCAGCTAGACTTGATATACTCCATAAGACTTGATTTTTTTATTTACTGCAGCTAGACTTGATTGTTAATTTCCTTCATTTAGACTTGATTTTTTATTTATGACAGCTAGACTTATTGTAGATTTACTGCAGCTAGACTAATTGTTGATTTACTGCAGCTAGACTTGATTGTTGATATACTGCAGCTATACTTCATTGTTGATATACTGCAGCTAGGCTTGATTGTTAGTTAACTGCAGCTACACTTGATTGTTGATCTATCTCAGCTAGACTTGATTGTTGATTTACTGGAGCTAGACTTGATTGTTGATTTACCTCAGCTAGACTTGATTTTTGACTAACTCCAAAAAGTCTTTATTGTTGATTTACACCAGTAAGACTTGATTGTTGTTTTACTCAATAAGACTTGATTTCTTATTTACTGCAGCTAAACTTAATTGTTAATTTACTGCAGTTAGACTTGATTGTTGATTTATGGCAGCTATACTTGATTGTTGATATACTGCAGCTAGGATTGATGGTTAGTTAACTGCAGCTAGACGTGATTGTTGATTTACTGGAGCTAGGCTTGTTTGTTGATATACCTCAGCTAGACTTGATTTTTGACTTACTCCAAAAAGTCTTTATTGTTGATTTACTCCAGTAAGACTTGATAGTTGATTTACTGCAGCTAAATTTGATTGTTATTTTACTCCATAAGACTTGATTTTTTTATTACTTCAGCTAGACTTGATTGTTGATATACTCCATAAGACTAGATTTTGTATTTACCGCAGCAAGACTTGATTGTTGTTTTACTCAATAAGTCTTGATTTCTTATTTACTGCAGCTACACTTGATTGTTAATTTACTGCAGTTAGACTTGATTGTTAATTTATTTCAGTTAGACTTGATTGTTCATTTATGGCAGCTAGACTTAATGTTGATTTACTGCAGCTAGACTTGATTGTTGATTTACTGGAGATAGACTTGATTATTGATTTACCTCAGCTAGACTTGATTTTTGACTTACCCCAAAAAGTCTTAATTGTTGATTTACTCTAGTAAGACTTGATTGTAGATTTACTGCAGCTAGACTTGATTGTTGATTTACCTCAGCTAGACTTGATTTTTTACTTACTCCAAAAAGTCTTGATTGTTGATTTACAACAGTAAGACTTGATAGTTGATTTACTGCAGCTAGACTTGATTGTTAAATTACTCCAAAATACTTGATTGTTGATTTACTGCAGCTAGACTTGATTGTTGATTTACTGCAGCTAGACTTGATTGTTGACTTACTGTAGTTTTACTTGATTGGTGATTTACTGATTTACTGCAGCGTTACTTGATTGTTGATTTACTGATTTACTGCAGCTAGAATTGATGATTGATGGCAGCTATACTTGATTGTTGATTTACTACAACTAGACTTGATAGGTGGTTTACTCCAGTAAGACTTGATTGTTTATTTACGAATCCAGTTCATGTTATAAATCCATGGAAATAACTGCTTTCACTTCACCCACTGTCACAGTCAGCCATTGATGACCTATGGAGCCTCTCTATGGGCGTTACCAAGAAAATCGTCTGCATACCTATTGGTCTCTCTCACACGCATGTGAATTATATTAAAGTGTAAACAAAAAATTCTACAAAGTTTTCAACTTGGGCGCTCATTCCTCGATGCACATTTATAGGGCGCACATTTACATATTCTAAAAAATTCGTAGAGGTCACATCAATCAAAACTAAACCAAGAGTTCACATTATCACCACATTATTATTTCGATAGACCTTCATTACTTTCCTGGTTTGTTTTCATCAACGGCACTGTGAGATCCGCTGCCAGGCAGAGAGAAATCAGAATCACCAAGGAAAGTTTTCACTGTCCGACATTTTGGAATCGTACGATTTTACTTGCGGCACAAACACACACGAATTCCTCCTGAACACAACAGAAAATCAAACGGAAGCTGCCCACACAAATTTTTTTTTTTTAAATGACCGGATGTGCAGGAAATGTAAGAAGCGATCTGATTGGCTGGCACGAAGAACAGCCAGCCAATCTCGAGGCTTGAATTACCGGACCGCTCTATCGCTCATGCGTCTTTTCTTTTCTTTTTTTCGTCATTCGACCTTGGCTGATGGGACGACCTTGGCTGATGGGACGGCTCAGTCATTTGAATAGGTTTCTTAAAGTTTTTTTTTTTTTATTTATTACTTTGTTTTTTAAATACACCTTTGTTCTGAGATGTCATGTGCTGACCCAGGCATCGCAAAAAAAATAATAATAATAATTTGGAGGAGCAAAAAATTCAACAACAAAAAAATTTGGACAGCACTGGTGAATATCTGCACGGGAGACACACTCTTCATGATTGAGTGTGGGTAATCAATACCACGTGGCATACGCGAAGGGCTCGTTTTCGTATCATCTTTCCGCGATACAGTCCACACACACAAAGGTCCGTGTATTTCGCTACAACCTCTTTACACAGCGGTTCTCAACCTTCCTAATGTCGCGACCCTTTAATTATAGTTCCCCATGATGTGGCGACCCCCCCCCCAAACCACAAAATTATTTTCGTTGCTACCTCATATCAGTAGATGAGTAGAGCGTGTGTGTGTGTTTTCTAATCGTCATAGGCGACCCCTGGGAAAGGGGTCGCCGCCCACAGGTTGAGAACCGCTGACCTAACACGACCTAGAGCGAAACCGTGAGAAAACGTTGCCCTTATCCGGACGTAGTCGTGATACATGACAGGAGATGACCGTTAACTTTGGGCAACGACCAACCAACCCCTGCCCCCCTCCTTCCCCTTCCACCTCACCCTAACCACCCCCACCCCCCAATCCGTTACCTATAACCCACTCCAAAACTTGCACACCTAGACAGCTCTGGTCGTGGCTTTAAAAAATAAAATAAAAAAGTTCATCTGAGCCAGTTTGAACTCAAATGTTCAGATTAGAGAAGTTGTCGTCAAAAGGTTCATGTAACGTGCTGCTCTGACACCGGAAGTGAACGAGAAACACGGAGGTGATGAGCATGTGTTTACTGAACATGTTTGTCTACTGTACAAGTTGAGGGGGGTGGGGGTGGTGTGATGTGTGTTTGTGTGTGGGGGGGGGGGCGGAGTTTGCGGCCTGCGTGGCTCGAATCGGTAGGCGATTATTTTTTGTTGAGAACCTCTGTAAAAAAAAAAAATACTTTTTTAAAAAAAGTGATAAATAGCATACATAAATAACATACAGAAGTTGGGTTTATTTATCATTATTTTCTTGTTAACGACTTGGAAAGCGTTTGAATGCTGTCCAAACACAATGACCAATGCTGGTCCTTCTGAAAGGATGGCTTCAACACAGCTACGTGTTATAAAAGTTAACAGAATTCTACTGTGAAAGTCTTCAAGAATTCCACAATGGAAGTCTAAAAGAATTCTACTACGAAAGTCTACAAGAATTCTACTAAGAAAGTCTACAAGAATTCTACTAAGAAAGTCTACAAGAATTCTACTAAGAAAGTCTACAAGAATTCTACTATGAAAGTCTACAAGAATTCTACTATGAAAGTCTTCAAGAATTCTACTAAGAAAGGCTACAAGTATTCTACTATGAAAGTCTACAAGTATTCTACTAAGAAAGTCTAAAAGTATTCTACTATGAAAGTCTACAAGAATTCTACTATGAAAGTCTACAAGAATTCTACTAAGAAAGTCTAAAAGTATTCTACTATGAAAGTCTACAAGATTTCTACTAAGAAAGTCTACAAGTATTCTACTATGAAAGTCTACAAGAATTCTACTAAGAAAGTCTACAAGTATTCTACTATAAAAGTCTACAAGTATTCTACTATGAAAGTCTACAAGAATTCTACTAAGAAAGGCTACAAGTATTCTACTATGAAAGTCTACACGAATTCTACTCTGAAAGTCTACAAGAATTCTACTCTGAAAGTCTACAAGAATTTTAATCTGAAAGTCTACAGGAATTGTACTATGAAAGTCTACAAGAATTCTACTATGAAAGTCTAAAAGAATTCTACTCTGAAAGTCTAAAAGAATTCTACTCTGAAAGTCTACAAGAATTTCAACAATACTTCGTGTTTAGCAATTGAAAACCCACCCTGTAAAAAACTGTTGGCTACGACGCTGTTAACAAATCATTTAATTAGTCAGTCTTAAGCAGCGGTTCTCCATCTGTGGGTAGAGACCCTTTCGTAAGGGTTGCCTAAGACCATCGGAAAACACATATACTCTACAGCAGGCCCGCGCAACTCAAAATGTAAGGCGGGCCGTAATGCATTAGGAAAAACTTGTGCGGGCCAAAAGAAAGTAGGACAGGACTGTGCGGGCCAAAAAATATAGGTTGGGGGGGGGGAAGCTGTTGAGAAAATAATAAGAATAACGAGCTTTTTTTTGTTATCTCTCGGGCCGCAAAGTGGGTGCTGGCGGGCCACGTGTGGCCCGCGGGCCGTTTGTTGAGCAGGCCTGCACTACAGATATGAAGTAGCAACGAAAATAATTATTCTATGGTTGGGGTCACCACAACATATGGAACTGCATTAAAGGGTCGCGGCATTAGGAAGGTTGAGAACCACAGGTCTAAAGGCTTCGGTTTTGACCGTTTAACACGGACAGGTTGAACTTTGGGTGTAAGGTTGTGTTATACACAACACGTTCATCTGACAACGAGTGGCGTGTGGTTTTAATTCGTTTCGAACAAATCGTCACCGTACAACAATAGATACATTTAACTCGCGGGAAGATTTCGGGGCCAAAAGCGGCCCGCGGAGCGTGGTTTGCTCGTTTTATTACGGGGGGCATTTTCAGCTTAGTGTTTTAACGTATGAGGGGCGGCAAAAATGTGTGCGCTCCCCTTTTAGCTATGCCGCTGAGGGTAGGCTATTGACGTAATAGACAATACTTTGAAGTGTGTGTTTCCTCCAGTTCAAATTCCATTCTGACACCAACACATGGGGAAAACCCCCATTTTTACAGCCTACAAAAAAACAACAAATACAAAAATAGAGTTGATCCATTTTTTTTTTCTCAACATTTGATTATTGAAATAGTTGACGTACTTTGATGACTGTTGTTTAACGTGTGGGGGGGGGGAATGAGGGAGAGGGGAGGGGGTGATGGAGTGGTCGGAGAATGGAAGTAGATTCCGCTAAATGATATTTATAATGCCCTTTTACTGTGAATTACACAAAATAAATGGACGGTCTAATGACCGAAATAACAAGAAATACATTCATGAAACTGTTGGTTTTTTTTACCACGGGAAAAAAAAGAAAAAAAGAATAATGATTTTGTAATACCAACGTATTTTAACCCCGAACAAAATGTATTATATATACACACACACACATTACATATTAATACATATTTAAATGCAATACAGTTTTTTTTTTAATATATCCAGATATCGCTAGACTTATCACGAGATTTATCACAAGGCTTATCACGAGACTTATCAGAAGACTTATCACGAGACTTATCACGAGACTTATCACAAGACTTATCACGAGACTTATCACGTGACTTATCACGAGGCTTATCACAAGGCTTATCACAAGGCTTATCACAAGGCTTATCACAAGGCTTATCACAAGGCTTATCACAAGGCTTATCACAGG
>CAXITT010001036.1:160438-186185 GCA_964033795.1 Lymnaea stagnalis
CCCCAATGAGAACGACCCGCCCCCCCCCCCTTTAGTGACGCCACTTTAAACATCCATATTAATAAATCATCGCTTTGTTTATACCTCTCCTCATTTGATGTCACCCCCACTGAGGGTTCCCCCTCCGCCCCCCCCCGGTTGCAACCGTCCCTAGTGACGCCACTGTATCCCTAATGTGGGACAATATCCCTAATACTAACTCACCCCTTTGTCTCTTCCTCTCCTCCCGCGTGACCAGGACCTGCTGCTGCTGCTCCTCTTCGTCTTCGTCGGCATGCTCGTCTTCTCGTCGCTCATCTTCTTCGCCGAGCACAGCGCCCAGCCCAAGTTCTCCAGCATCCCCAAGTGCTTCTGGTGGGCGGTGATCACGATGACCACCGTCGGCTACGGCGACATGGCCCCGGAGAGCCACTGGGGCTACCTCATCGGCACGGCCACCAGCATCTGCGGCGTGCTCATGATCGGCTTCACCGTGCCCGTCCTGGTCAACAACTTCATCATGTACTACAACCACACCACGTCGACCATCCACCGCGAGGAGGAGCGCGCCCGGGTGGCCCACGTGAAGAAACACGGCAAGGACTACAGCGGCGACCAGCTGCGGGGCTGCGGGCTCGGGGAAAAGTTGATGGGCCTGGGGACGCTGAGGTCGCTCAAGGCGGCGTTCGAGTGCAAGGACACCAACGACAACGTCAAGCCGGCTGAGGTGTCGGCCGTCAGCAAGGAGAGCGGGACCCCTCTCATCACGTCACCGGAAATTCTTGTCAGCGTGCGATCCGAGCCGTGCGGTGATAAGGATTATTTGTGAACGGCGAATAAAACACGTTTAAAAAAAATATTACAAATCCCCTCTTTCCTTCCCTTGAAAATCAATGATTTTTTAAACAATTCATTTGTTAAGGACCAATATATTCTTTACAACCTTATGTTTAATTACTTTAAAGAAACAACTTTTTTTTTGTTGTTTTTGTTTTTCTCCCCCAATGTTTATGTATTGAAAGATATCTTAAGCCAAGACGGTGAAATGTAATTTTTATACACCGTAATATTTTTTGAAGACTTTTCTTCTGACGGCACTGAATCAATTACTTTCGTTTAAGATGTGTACATTTTATGAATGTTTTTTGTTTAACCGTTTTTTTTTTGGTTGTTTTTTTAAAGTTATCTTACAATGAAATAAGAAATTTAACATAAAAGACCGTGCACGTGTTAAATAACGCGAAGGTGGCAGTGGTGGTTTACCATTGTGTTATACTGTCACTGTCACATGGGGTGGGGGTGATGGAGAGCAATGTTATATAACAATTAAGTTTATTCAATTTTTTTAAAAATTGTTAATTTTAATTTTGCAAAGTTTTTGCTTTTTAAGTCGACGACTTTAGCCTACATCAGGCCTGCACAAGATTCGGCCCGCGGGCCTCATGTGGCCCGCCAGCTCCCACTTTGTGGCCCGCGAAGTAACGAAATATTCTTTATTTTTATTATTTTCTTATTAGCTTTCCCCTGTCCTATTTCCTTTAGGCCCGCACAAGTCCTTTCCTATTTTATTTTGGCCCGCACAAGTTTTTCATAAAGTATTACGGCCTGCCTTACATTTTGAGTTGTGCAGGCCCAGATGATTAAAAACTAATTTTTTTATTTTTTTTTTTTTAAATATTTTTTTTTGCACTTACAATAATTAGTACATTTTTTAAAATGTCTGGCTTTTGCTTGAAATTTGCTTGTTTCTGATTGTTTTTGGACTTTAATTTGTGGGTGTGGGGGAAGGGGGTTTTCTATAAATATCATATAGCTTTCAATCAGGGGGTAGTCAAAGGAAATTTTCCATGACATTAGCAGGAGTAGGGATGGGTTTAAAAAATGTCATATATTGCGTTATATAACATGTACATGGTGCCCAATATATCGCTAGGCAGAGTAAAATATGTTGGAGGTGAATCCGTCTCTTCACGACTGATGATTCTTAGTTTTTAGCTTGATTCATTTTCATTTTGTCAATTATAATGTATAGTAAGAGATTCTATGTTTATTAGCCAGACTATATAACAGTTACTTTTTTTTAAAATAAGCCTATATGTTATAAGCCTAATCAGAGTTGGTTTGTCTGTTGTTTTTCCTTCCACTAATATAAAAAGTGCCTCTTGCATTTTAGAGAAATGCCACAGATATTATATTAACTTGCATTTAATTTAATATATCTATTTTATTTTTTTTAAATACCGTTACAATTTTTATGTAACCGTAAAATTGTTTCTGAGCAGTCTATCTTTTTCGTCTCTTTTTCGGTTAGAATTAGAAATTTTTGAAAATCTATTCATTATACATGAATAAATCTGTTTTTTTTTTTTTTTTTTTTTTTTTTTAAGGGAAGTTTGTTTTACTTTTTTCCAAATTAATATTTCAAGGGCCTAGAAAATTTTTTTTTTTTTTTTTTTTTTTTTGTTTTTAAAGGGAAGTCTGATTTACTATTTTCCAAATCAATATCTCAAGGGCCTAGAAAATTTTCTTTCGGGCAAGGATATATGATATTATAGCTAAAAACCTGATAAGTAGATTTTGAGACTTCACAAAAGCAAGTAGCAAGAAGAACAATATACCTTCCAATTTTAACCCGGTAACCATAAACAATAATACTTAACCCAAAAATAGGTCTTCAAAAAGACACTGGGAAAGTTAATTTGGTACTGAACATTTCCAATGTACAGAAAATACAGTATTACAGTAACAGTTAAGTTCTTATTAATTAAAACTAAAGAATTTTAAACTTTATGATATTTCCAGGGCTTGTGTAACTTCAGACACCGACATTGAATTTATACATTGAAATTATACTGAACTATAATAATTTTACATTTTATTATATGACGCAACATTGCTCCATCACCTCGATATATCATTGTGCCAGCCATTACTTCACAGAAAACGAATGTTCTGTTTATTATTTGAGAGGTGGCTTTCGCCCAGTAAACCCTGCTTCTGCAGAGGGCCTCAGATGTTTAAGGGGCCCAATGTGTGATGTGGAGGAAAAAAAAGAAAGAAAGGGTTTGAAATTGTATTAAATGAATAACCTATAAATTATAAAGTGGCAGGGGGGCCTCTAAGAGTCACACAACGGTTCCCTTTATAGGTTTAGCCTACGTCAGTGCTTCGAGCGCTATGAATTTAACCTTGTTGCGTAAGAGACAGATCTGTTTTAAACCCTTTACAGTAGCTTTGCCTTTGTTCGTGTGTCTGTGTGACAAAATCTTCAGATGGCTAATCTACCCACTTTCCGGTCATCCTATCGAGCTGAAACCTGGCACAGACTCATTGCAGATGACAAAGCATTCTATCAAATTTTCAGCCCTACCCCCAAAAATCAGTTTTTCCTGTTTTTCAAGCGGAAGATGAAAGAAATATGATGCAATGATTTCTTAAGAACTTGAGCCATCATTAAGTCACACAAAAATACATATAAAGGATTTATATGAAAAACCTTGTTTTTAGGGGTACATTTTGTAATAACCTTTTTCAAAATATTAAATGTCCGCGGACCGAGGGAGAGTGTTTTGCCTTAACAAACCAGCCAATTGTTAATGCTGGATATATTCAGTCTGCCTTGCTGCTGTGGGGAGAAATCGCTGGGTTCCATCTCTCTTATGCAAGATTTCATGAAAACATGTACATTTCTTTTTATGCAAATCCCGAACTATAAGTTAAACGCCTTTGCTGCTACATCTGCCATAGTCGATGCTAAACTGAAACAATCAATTTTCTTGCTTCAGTGTATTCATTTAGATCTATGCAATTTTTTATACAACTGAATGACATCTTTACCATGGACATATTCAGGAAGGTTCTTTATTTAGAATTATACAAATGAATTGTTAAGGTATAGATCTTATCGGTAACTGTTTTTTTTCTTTTTAATCCTTTTCAATTTGAATACTTCATTTTTTTATTTTATTTTTTTAAAATGAATCGTCTTTTGGGATTCATCTTTCACAATGCTTCATGGTCACTACTTAATGGTGTGTATCACTACTTAATGGTGTGTATCAAAAGGCAACTGCATGCTTTGGCATTGGGTTAATCCGTCACTGGATACTGACATTTGAATCATGACTTAGAAGAAACATTTCTCCCCGTAAGATTGTGCCTCATTAAGACTTACCTTGTGATGCAATTCTGATTTATGCCTAGTCAAGTGAGCTACCAGAAGTAATACTTCCACTTTTTTAAAACTCTTGTCATGCTTAATGGATACCGGTACAAGCACAAGCCTTTTAATTTTCACTGGTGAATTGATTTGGATTGAACTTTGAAGTCCTTAGTCAAGCCTTTTAATTTTTCTTATACCGTAAAACATTCCGTGACAATTAAGAAAATTCCTTCAACTATCATTCCTGCAAAATTAAATAAAATTATTTTGAAAATTTATGTATATATATATATATAGATATGAATATTATATATTAAGTTCAACGCATGCTGCAAGAACCAGTCAAGAATATAACATAACTAAAAAATCTTGTTCATTTGAAATAAAGCATTTTTTTGATAATGTTCAGCCTTGTTATTTATTATAAATATTATGGTGTGTTTTTAGCCGATGGAGAGTAATGAGATTTGTAAAAAAAAAAATTTTTATGTGTGTGTTTCAGAAATATTTACATCTTGTTTCATTAAGTCATCAATATGTTGTCAAAAAAATGTGTGAACGCGAAATCTGGGCAAGGCGTACATGGAGCCTGCCCCTCAGTCATGTCATGGGTCCTGCCCCTCAGTCATGTCATGGGTCCTGCCCCTCAGTCATATCATGGGTCCTGCCCCTCAGTCATGTCATGGGTCCTGCCCCTCAGTCATGTCATGGGTCCCTAGGGGAATATTATTTGAAAGAAAACTCCTGACCATTTCCTTTCATAAAATAAAATCCTTTCATTATGTAACTTAAGCCAGAGTCAGCAAAAAAAAAAATTGTGGCTAACCACCGACATCATTCTCCACAATATGTGTCATTGAACTTTGTTGAAATTAGTACACAGACAAAAAACACTGATGACTATAGCAGAGAACATAAATAGAACACTTTAATAATTCAACACTAGTCTTCTTTTTCCACACCACAAAATAATCCTTACAGTTACACAAATCTCTGATTACACTCTCATAATTTCATAAACCAACACATTTGTCAACTTCATTCAGAGGATAACACAAACTAGCATTCATTCAGATAATCAGACGCATCATAACAGGGCCAGTTTACACGGAGACCCCCTCACTGTTTCTATGATGTGATCTTTTAAGAACGCCACCAGATCTTGACGAACCTCAGGGATGTCAGCCATTCTCTTAAGCTTGGTGTCCCGCCAGTTCCAGTCGAGGACAATGGCCACTAAGCTCTCAAGCTGCAGCGCCCCTAACACAGAGTAGAAAAATAAAACAGTTTATTTTTTAATTTACAAAAATTCACAGCCATCAAATCTGGGTTGATACAAATGAAATTTAAACTGAGACTGATACCTTTTTAAAAATAAATTATTTCAACAAGATATCATTAATTTAAAAAATGTATAAATACTGTACTTTTTAAAAATCATTCCATTCATAATTGTTTTGTTTTTTTAACAACTGACCTTGCTTTACAAGCAATAACAATCGACCTGGAGTTCCAATGCCTACTTGGCAATTAGTCTTTGCAAGATATTTTGTCTGCTCTTCCACCTGTAAAAATGAAAAAGAGAGAGTCATCCACATGAAGAACTAAAAAAAATAAAACCTAAGTACATTTGAATTTGTCACAACTATAAAAATAAGAGGGTTTTATTGATGCTCCCAAATACAAAAAGCTCAGCTTTGGAGGAATATTCCAAGTAACTAATAGGTAGGAAAGCTTACTTTTCCAAGCATTTTAAATGATTTTAACTCATTCCTTCCGGCAGTGCTACTTCTGTAATTAATTTATTTTCCTGAGAAAAGGGAAGCAACTCAGTTTTGAAATTGATTTACATTTTTTAAAACTTTTTTTAAGCTGCTAAATATTAATAAATGTTAATGAATTAAGGACAAATGCATCAAAAAATGAATAAGGTTTAATAAAAATATAACATTAGCGGCGAAAAAATAATGAACAATGGCCAAAAAATATATTTTTGGCATCTCGGACGAACACATGCTAGATATAGACGCGCCATACTAAAGCACTTTAGTTTTTAAAGTGAGATAAGATAAAAAACTTCCGGTTTTTAAATTAAAATCACGCATAATCACGCATAATTACGCCATAGCTGGAAATCTCAAGGGAAGCGAGATTTCATTGCTATTTTAAACTATTTTAAACTAAAAATGAGAGAGGTGTGTGGCTATACGCGAAAACCCCAAAAGGACGCATTTAGTCGCAACCGCCAGGAATGAGTTAAGGAGAAGAAAAAAATGCTAAAAAAAAATAAATCTGTCCTTCCATTTTAATAAAATAATGTTTATAATTCTGATCCTTTTGGGACGCTTGTTATGTAAGTGTTGAAAATCAAAACAATTTTCATCCAGAGATGAGATATATTGCTTATTAAAATAATGGCCATTAAGTAAAATTACCTTCATGTGCTTGGCAAACAACTTGGCCACTTTGCATCTACTGTCTAAGAAACCTTTTATTTGCCTAGATCGTAAAAAAAGAGTAAGTGCTTTTTAGGATTAAAATACATAAATCTATTACATTTATAAATATTATATAATGTATATATTTTTTTTAAATATACGTATTGTCACACACAATGGTAAAAAAAAAAATGCGTTGACAAGGATGACTGAGCACACCATACATCTCTTATGTCCATTTTGCTGCTGATGTGTCCTGCTTCCTTTTCACAACCGGCCCTCCCCTTACTCAACATGATTTATAGTAACAGTACTGAGTGAAAAAAAAAGTTGTCATGTAGGGAGCACCATGCGAGACGGTTGAACTCCGATAAAAAGGTTGATTTTTTCGGAGGAGACAATTATATTAATTAATAAAGAGCCACGGGTGTGGTTTAGGACTGTCTCTAGGACTGTTGTTTAAAGACTGGTAGGTAGGGTGTCGGAATTTTTTTAGTCCTAATGTTTACGCTTTTTTTTGTAATACTTGGACCCACCAGGTATTTACTCAAAATACCTGGATACGGTGTAAAAAATCTGCACCCGGTTATGCCCTGTTTTTCTTTAATTTCAATGCAGCTAATCTAAGTCTTCAACAAAGTAAGCCGAAGACATTCCATCATATTTTCCATGGTCAATCTAACAAGAACATCAGGTCTAAAACTTTTGAATGTTACAGTACTTTCAGAATGTATGGGTATAATCTCACTTCTAATCCAAGTGTTAAGGATTGGACACCATATTTTAATGAAAAATTAAGTTAATCATTTAGATTATTGTATCAGATTGTGACATATGTCATTCCTCTGTATCATAATTCTGACATTCCTTTTTAACATAATTGTGACATGTGTCATTCCTCTGTATCATAATTGTGATATGTCTTACATGTTTTTGTTTATTAAAAAAAAGCAATACTGAAGGTAATTCAATGGAAAAAAAATTAGATGTATTAAATATCTAAAAATAGTCTTTAACAACAGTTAAACAAATCGCAGATTCCTCTCTCATACAGTTTACCAACCTATTTAGTTCTACAGCTCTGACCGCTGAGCTTGTGACTATCAATAGAATTGGACTGCCAGTCTTCTTCATGAACAGGCTTTTTTTTAATGCCGTTCTCCATGTGGTGAGGATAAATGTCAAATATTTCTCTGGTTCTAGAGACTCCACATTGTGAGGGTAGAAATCATTCTCTGAAATATATATACATAGAGAGATTTTTTTTTAAAAACTGGTTTGTTACTTGTACACCTTTAATTTATTTATAAAACACGATCATTAAAGGCACAACCAAAATTTTTGTATGTTAAACAGTATAGCGATGCTTTTATTAGAGCTCAAAGTTTAATTAAAATTCGACAATTTTTTAAATTTTTTTTTGTTTTTTTTTAAATTATTGAAGGCATTGGCAGAAACATAACAAATTTGTTTATTTTCATTCACATAAACTTACACAAATGCTTTGTGTCTTCAATTATCTACTTTAGCAGACCAATCACATTATACTCTGATAATGGAACAATTATACTTTCTGAACAGCCTCTAGCATTCATCGTTGTTTTTAAAAAAAAATTATCTTTTTAAAAATTGTTCAAAACATCAAGAAAATGATCAGTAATGAATTCTGAAATGTGCCTACCCGCATTTGGAAGCAAGTCCTCCAAAGCTTCAGCTCCTAGTCTGTCCTTTAAAACTTTAGACATCATGGCTCTAACATCCTCTGCATTTCCAGGCTTAGCCAAGGCTTCATCAGATTCATCCGTGATTTTTTTCTATGCAAGTAAATGTACAGCAATAGATATTTCAGCCAATTGGTGTTGCTGGAGTTTTGAAGCTAATAATAAATTAAGAAGACATGACAAATATTTTCAATTTAAACGACGAGACATAAGACTTGTATATGATGAGATTTTAATTTATAGCTCACAGCTGCACAAGTCTTTACAGAAAGGGTGTTCAATTTAAATGACTCAGCTTACCCTCTCCCTTTTCTTCTCCTTTCCAGAGCTACCCTTCTTTTTCTTATGCTTTACTACCTCACTCGTAACATGTGAGGTATCTACTTTTCTTTTTCCTCCTGGTTTAGCTGCTTGAGATTTTTGCTTTTTCTGTGGATTACCATTTTGTTCTGTTGTCTCTGTAAAAAATATTTCTATGACGTTAACCAGTTAGCCCATGTCAGCCAAAAATCTGAACACTGTGATATTAAAATGAACAAAGAATTTTAGTCTTATAGTAAAGGATATGAACATTTCTTATTGAAACAGTAACACCATGACTCGTAAACATTTAAGAAAAGTGACAGGTTTTCTTTTAATCTAGCTTTAACAACTTTTGCATTTAATAATTTTTTTTAACCAATATATTATATTCTATGACGTTAACCGGTTAGCCCATGTCAGCCAAAAATCTGAACACTGTGATATTAAAATAAACAAAGAATTCTAGTCTTATAATAAAGGATATGAAAATTTCTTATTGAAACAGTAATACCTTGACTTGTAAACATTTAAGAAAAGTGAAAGGTTTTCTTCTAATCTAGCTTTAACAACTTTTGCATATAATTTTTTTATTTTTATTATATAAATAAGCCCATGTGGATGCATTATGCTCAGATTCTTAAAAATAATGAGAGCGATTTTGAATTATTTAATGGAAATCTAAACAATTTAAATATCCTCAGAGTCTTAAAAATAATTATTTTGTATTAAAATTAAATATTAAAAAATAATGATTTTGTATTATTTTACGAAAATCAACTCCATTGAAATATGATAAAGTATATTGGTTCTTATGCATGTATGAGTAATTACTTAACAAATTTAAATTAATAATTATTTTCTTTATACTTAAGTGATATGAAAAAAGGTTGGGTGGGCCTATATTATTTAGAGGATTTATTTAACATGACATAAAAAATAAATAAAAGAAGTAGCAAAAAATGCATTAAAAAGAAAACAGCTGGAACTGAAATTTTCTGCAACTAACCACAGTCCACAGTCACAACAATAGCCCAGAATAATAGTCAAAATTTTTGTATACGATTTCCTAAAATTTCAATACCAGAATCTAGGGTTTTTGTTTCTTGTTCCAACCACCATTCATCTCCCAAGTCGTCCGCCATTTTGAAACAATCAGTTAGACGCATTCACGTATTAAGTAATATTGAAATTTGAATTGATGAATAGATAACATATTATTTCATTAAGAAATTTTAATAAATTATTGAAATAAATTCTAAAAAAGAATTGAATTATTTTATATTCTCTGAAAAAAGTAATAGATTCGCAACTAAACATCTTGTATAAGTTAGCTCTGAGTAAATCAACGTAATGGCCGCATTTTCAATTCAGTGTTTACAAACACTATCCTATTAGGTTGTTTTTTTGTAAATAAACTTATTTGTAATAAAATTTATTGGGTATTGTGATATTAGTAAGTATGTTTATGTAATCTCTTATTGTAGCGCCATTAAGGAGTTTACATTATCAAGTGGTTTTTTTTTTAAAATTAAAAACACTAACACCCTTTAAAATAAAACAATTTCAATTACTATTGTTAGTGATTGTTTATGAGGTAATCTACCACTTCAGCGTCGGCCAAGAAAAAATCCAGTTGTTCCGTTTGGAAGGGCTATTTAAACAACTATTCTCACTTTGGAGTCTGTTCATATTTTTGCTTCTGTATAGAGGCTATAAAGTAGGTACTTGGATAAAATTTTCAAATTGAATAAATTAAAAAATGAACACACCTGTAAGATAGCTCTTGTTAAATGAAGTAATAATATGTTTTCATCTAGCACTTTTCGTTAAATTGTTATGATATTTTTCATGAATAAAAACTCACTTTTTTAACATAGACATTTGTGACCTCTTTTCAAAAAATTTTCACGAAAAGGCTGATAACTTTATAGCAGCACGAAAAGGCTGATAACTTTATAGCAGAGTGAACAAATATTATGAAACTTTCCAGAAGTGTTCATCATCGTATTAGCAACATCTTTGTTGATTTAAAAACTAAAAAATTAAATATAATATTTTAAAAATATTTTTAATGTCATTATAAAAACTGCCACAAAAAAAAAATTAAAAAATTATTTTAAAAAAATTAAGACCAAACGTAATTTATTTTTAAAAAGGAAATATAATAGAGGCAATTTTACAATAAAAATTATGATTTAACTTGAAATGGAGCAGTATCTGATAAAATATTACTTAATATGTCGATTATTGTATATATTATATATATTATAATAAAACCTAATATTAATTAAGATGGAACTTGATTGCTTAAGGCATAAAAAATGTCTTGGGCTTTCTTATCTGTCAACTATAATTAAATAATACTGTTTCCGGTTTGTCACTTTCGTTTTCTGCCATTTTTTTTTTTTTTGAATTTTTTGACCCGTTCTGGGGTCTGGCCAAAAATAACATTTTTATGGCCATCTTAGAGACTTGAAATTTTACATGGTGATATTTTATACAATTTCACAGGTACACCAGGTCGATTTAAAATGGGACAACGAATAGTTTTCAAAATATTGATAAATTAGACTTAGCTGCTTTCTCACATTTTTTTTTATTTACGACATACTGATATTACTAAAAACAAAATGGATGTCGTTAAAGCCCGTTCATTAACGTAACTAGAACAGTAATTTGTTCGTTGATCCGACGTTTCTAGCGCGAAAAAATAATTTTTTAGTGAACCCTTGTCATCCAGCACACCCAAAAAAGCGTCTCAAAACCCTATGGGCCGCGATTGCGTCAAAATAGCCTCATATCCAAGTACCTACTATAAAGTTATATAATAATAATATAATAATAGCACAATACTAATACTATAATACATTTAAATAATTATTACTGCCAAGCTACCGATATGCCAGGAAGAAAAAGAGACTTCAATTATTTTTTTTTATAACCCAGATAACGCGGATGTCCACACACAGAATGTGGAAAACGTGAATGCTTAGAAAGCGTAAACTTAAAAGACAGTTTGGCACAAGATGCGCCGGTGATCTTTCCCCTTCATATTTACGTGGATTCATGTACCACAACCGTTTTCGTGGAAATTATATATTTTTAAACTTCATTGTCAACTTGGGGGAGAACTATGCATAATTCCATGTTCACACATTATCTTCTATTTCAAAAAAATTCTTATAGTTTTTCTAATTTAAAAAAATTGTCTATTATTATGGGAATGAATACGTACAACCAATGTCATTAAAAATATAGGAATAGTTGTTTAAATAGCCCTTCAAACAGGAACAGCTGGATTTTTCTTGGCCGACGCTCAAGTGGTAGATTACCGTTTATTATTCTAACAATTGACTCAATTGAATTTATTGATTATTGAAACATTGTTTGGTAGATTTTGGATTAACTGTATGGGTTTTGTCAAGAGTTGTCTCACCTTTAGCACAGTGACGTCACTTAGGGGAATCCCAACACTGGAGTGAATAGACCAATCTTGCAAGACCTGAATGATGCTTGTGATAACTTCCTGTTCTTTAATGAACATTCCTCAAGTCATAAGCCAAATCTGATGACCAAATTGGTTAATATGAAGAATTAAAATTCAACTTACAAGTTTCAAAAGAAATGAGAAAGAAACCCATTCACATCCTTGCTGATACCCCAAGATCCAACACCGGTGGGAAAAAAGATGCATGTTTAAGTTCTGTCTTTTGATTAGTTGACATTCCAATTACCTGTATCATGGCGTATGCAGACTACTACTTAAATAGTATTGGAAATGGGTGTCTCAGACCTATTTACTCTTATGATTTTGGCGTAAAATGTACGATTTTGAGGCATATACACTATATATATATATATATATATATATATATATATATTGTATTTTTTTTTTTACAATTTCTATGTGTGTCTGAGACCTATTTACTATTATGATTTTGGCGTAAAATGTACGATTTTGAGGTATATACAATATATATATATATATATATATATATATATATATTGTATTTTTTTTTTACAATTGCTATTAAGATAATGTATTGAACGATTTTGTGATGATACTGTACGATTTTTAGAGTTTGAGGGTAAACAGGTCTGGTGTCAGTGCAAAAGCTTAGGAAATGAAATCTTATTTCAGAAATGTAAAATAAGAAAAAATACTTGCAAAATGAACATATATATCAAAATATTTTGAATACCGGGTACCGCACTGTAGATGGAAGTTGACTTGGGGGAACCTCCATGACCTATATATTGTTGAACACATCACCAGCCTTACCGCAAACCCAAAATCAACCCATTGTAATTGTAACAATTTGATTTTCATAAAGTATGTACATTTATTAACTTAACTTTTACCCCTCGAGACAGAGCATTTTTCGGACTATTGTTGCCAAAAAGACAGAGTCTTTTTTATATATTTTAAAACGGCAATATAAAAAAAATCTATGGTCTAGCACAATTAGTGGAGTTCTCTTGTGTGACATTGGCTGATCTCAGATTAAAAATCACTTTATCGCATATTTTAGGTCAAACATAAAAAAAAATTAAAAATAAACAATCCGGGCTCCAGCCCCTGGTGCAGTGGGAAGCGTGTCCAACGTTCCGCCATGCTTAAAGGTTTGGTAGCCACTGTTGTCAAAAAAATTTAATACCGGGTACTCTATTTTGCCCTTAGTTTTTCTATTTACCAAAGCAGGCTGTGCATAATAATAATATGAAACATTTAGCAATTATCATGACGGTTTTAAAGTTAGGATATTTTGATACCTGTAGCCTTATTTTTATTTCTTTTTCAGGAACTTTATTGTTTTCTATGAAATGAGCAGCTTTCAAAATTCTTTAAACGCAAGTAACGGTCTGCCCGGGGCCACCAGTCCTAATCCTCCTCACAACAGCAACAACACAGCAACAATCATGAACAATGGTCCAATGACGATGAGCTCGCCCATCATTATGGCAAACACAAGCAGTCCCATCATGGTGCGAGCCCAGCAGCCCACTATGTCTCAGCCGGAGCAAATTATTGTGCCAGTAGGAAATGTAAGTAAAATTTTCCTAATGTGTCTGTTAGAAATTTTATCATTTATACAATATTTCCAAATAGCATTGTCCAGAGTGTTTGAAACATTGGGTGTGGATCTAGACTAGATATTTCTAACAAGATGTTGGATTTTCTTGTTAAAAATTTGGCTGCTGCTTTGTTGATAAGAAAAATGTATCTGGTTTAATCTAATTGACTCTAAAATTAAATTTTAATTTCATCCATCCCTGTGGTGCTAATCCCCATTTAAGGGCTTTGGCCTGCCTCACCACATCCTTCCACTGAGACCTGATACTTTCCTTTTCCATGCTTGGATTCCCTGCTGCTGTAGACCCCTCTCCAGATCATTCACCCGTCTAAGCCTAGGTCTGCCTTTAATTTGTTTTCCTCTGGGGTTTCCTCTTCTCTCCTCTGTCATTTGGTTCTTTTTAAGTGATCTTAATAGGAAACCTTAATATACAGGTGATGAATGCAAGCAAAATCTCAGATTCCATCTCCAGACAGTCTTCAGCTAGCGCACAGGCAGCTTCTACACCAAACGCCAATCAAGGGGCATCAGGCTCTGATACAAGAGGGGTCCTGGACAAGTCACGTCTTAGGGACTTGGTAAAGGAGGTGGACCCACTGGAGCAAATGGACGATGAAGTTGAAGATGTATGTTTCCTGTTGATTTTTCATTTTTTCATTTATTGCTTGAAATGTTGCTCCATTAAAAAAAAAATATCTTAAAAATTGGGCTATTTAAGTTTGCAATTCGTGATTTAAAGACTCAAAGACTTGCCATCCTATCTGTCAAGGGTATGAGAATCACTGTTGTCATGTTTGGTAGGGAAACAATGTTTAGTTAGAGATTTCATGTGTAGCTGTATCGGTGGTTTGAGAGTGTTGTGACGTATTTGGGTAAAGGGAAATGACGCGTTAGTTTTAGTTGTTGTTATGGTGGATAGATGGCAGATATACTAGATTGACGGTTTGGACTTGTGTGTTGCTGAGTGTTAGGTTGAAACGATTTGATGATTAGTCTGTAATTATGTAACAACCATAGTTAGGGAATTGTAAAAATAAATTCATATCTTGCAACAAAACTATAAGTGTTGGTTGTATTACTAGCTGTTGCTATTAGATATACTGTCTTGTGGGATGGAGTGAAAGACTTGGCCCAGCCAAGTAGACACTCATCGCCATGATGAACACGAAACAACAGGTTCAACAGCTCGTCACTATCTTGATCTTAAACAGTTATGATAATGAACAACCTAATTCCTTTATCATTGAATTTTTTATTTTGATTTTTGTGCACTGCTGTTTAGTTCCTGTAATATTTTTCCAGGTACTACTGCAAGTTGCTGATGATTTCATTGAAAACGTTGTGGCCGCATCTTGCCAGCTGGCAAAGCATCGGCGTTCCAATACACTAGAAGCAAAAGATGTCCAGTTATATTTAGGTATGGTACCAAAAAAATCAAAAGTTTTAAGTTTGGTTATGGAAGTGGATGTTATGTACTACAACTACAAGTAACTAATGGTTTCTACATGAATATTTTTACCCATACTTTTTTTTAAAAAATAAGTTTTAAAAATTTTCAGAGCGTAGTTGGAATATGCAAGTTCCTGGATTTGGCTCAGAAGAAATACGGCCGTATAAAAAATCCATCACGACAGAAGCACATAAACAAGTGAGTATCCTATTTTCGGCTTCATTTATTGTGTCTTTGTTCATAGAATATGTACATTTATGAACTGTAAATTGCTTTCGAACATTATTATATTTGACACATACCTATGTTTGAAGCCACTTTGGCTAGTTGCTCTTGACACTCTACTGGTACCGGTACTTATTAAATTTATTATTACAGTGGGTTGTTAAGGTGTATGCAGCCATCTTAATATCATGTGCACACCAGTGGTAAAGGTGGGAAGGGCGTGATTGGTCAGTAAGAGTAAACTTCTCGACGGGGAAATGAGTAGATGTACTTAAAAAAAACAAAGCACTAATAGAGTCTGTTTTAGTTTGAGAAATATGACCATAAATAATCCATTCTAATATGCTATCTATTTCAGAGGATGGCCCTGATCAGAAAGACATTAAAGAAATACTAGTATTAGATCTGAATTTTTGTTCTCCTATTTTGTGTAAAGAACTAATTGTGTTTCGCCAACTTATTAAAATGCATAAGTTTATTTTATTCGGTAGAGGTTTTCTAAATCTAAAAAAAAAAAAAAAAAAAAAAAAAAAAAAAAAAAAAAACAAAAAAAAAAAAAAAAAACCATATAAATATATAATATATATATATATACGGTAATGAAAAATGGGTAACCTTAAAAATTTTAATGGCAGGAAATATTATCTAGGTTTAATCCACATTGTTGAAAAGCATTAGCACTGTTATACTGCTTTTTTAAAATGGAACAAGTATTAGCATTATTCATACATGCAATGGAAATTATAAAATGAAAACTGTAGTAGCCCGAAGCCATTAGATTTTCTGTGCAGTAAACCCGCTAAAAAGATCTATAACTTATTCCAAAGTTGGACATCTTACAACAAATAAGGCTAAAGGTTGATTTTTTATTTGAAGCGGTTTAGCATTGTTCTTGTCAGCACCGCATGAACTAGACCACTGGTGGATATTTAATCATTTTTTTGTTGTGCTCATAATGCAGAAAGCGTGTAAAGCTTCATTTATCATATTCATGGCAATGTGTTTGCAATGATGAAATAGCCATAGCTGTTGGTGTTTGCAATGATGAAATAGTCATAGATGTGGGTGTTTGCAATGATGAAATAGCCATAGCTGTGGGTGTTTGTGATACTTTCTGTGTGAAAGTTTTAGCAATCTGTAAGAGTGTAATAATTGTTGTTGATGGTATAGTGGATTATTAACTTGAATGCTCCTATTGTTAACTTAAATAAAATGCAAAACATGTTGATGTTACAGAACAGAGTTTTCGTTCGTATTTATTCTTAGAATATGATGGGCATATGCTTGCATTCTAAATGAATTCTTAACGGAATCATTCTTTTTTTAATTGTCCTGCCTTTCTATGTCAAGCTTTCACCTTCACATACCTTGTTCTTCTATTTACTTTGCATTCTAAATTTAATGGTAGAAATGGATAATATGAGTTCAATATGGACAATAATTTAATTGTAGAAATGGATGAAAATAAATATGGACAATAAATGTAATTGATGTAACACCTTATCTATTAACAATATTACAGTAAGCAGTTTTGGATCATGCTGTGTTCATCTGTCAAAAATGCAAGAATCTTACGACTCATAAATGAAAGTGGCCATGAGAAACCTGCTCTTTGGGCTTAACACATACATTTACTTAATGCAGTCTAGGAGAGAAAAAAATAAGCAACAAATTATTGCAGTTATTTTAAAAAATGTAATGTGCTGAAAAATTTACAAATATAAAATATACATTAAATTAAATGTTACACCTAAAATTATGGTGGCATAAACTTGTATAGAAAATAAAATTATATAAAAAAACAATCACTTAATTAACCATTCATTAAGTCACTGCAATAATCATAAAAATTAAAAGGCTAGAAAGCCTATGTTAAGCCAACTAGTTAACTAGCATTACGTCTTGTTAAAACTACGGGACAACTGTGAACTGGCTGCTGCGTACCAACAAGATGCAACGGACACTGAAATTAGAATTGAATGAGAGAAACATGTACGCACATAATATAAAAATTACTACATATGGTACTAGAAAACATGTACATGCATAGAAACGTAACTTACTAGAAAGAAAAAAATACTAGTATAAATTATTAGCATTTTTTGGTAGGAAATAGATAACATTTCTCAAAATCCTGATAAAAACAATGGAAAGATTTGTAGGCGTCTATAGTCATTTATTCTTCTTTATTTATTCACATAAAAGATCAAATTTGCTTGGCCCACAAAGTTGGTCATCTAACCAAAGATGAAATTAAGATGTTTTGAAGATATCCCCCCTTCCTCCACCTTCTTTGGACTTCTTTAGTGTATCTGGTGTAGCATTAAAAACCTACCACATCAGGCACACCCTGAAGAAGCTCACAGTTGAACATGTTGACAAATAAGCTGACATACATTTGCATCTCCATTAAGGCAAACCATCTGCAAACATATTAAAAGATTTGCATCACCACATTCAAGCTTGGAAATATCACAGGATTGAATGGAAATGGAACGAAGGTTCAAGGCAAATTTTATATTTAAAAAAGACGATGCCCACAAAAAGACTTATTGTGAGTATTCTATGCAGACAATTGTCCATGACAATGACAAATCATATTTCATGAAATTACCAGAAACTAGGTTATATTTAAACATAAGCAACAGTTACATCTACAAAAATCTTTTTTAAAAGTTAACTTTTGAAATAATTAATACCTTCCAGGGCACTGGTATCTTCCACCACCGAAAGCAATAAACTCATCTGGAAATGAGTTCTTATCCAAGCTGTCCCACCTTTCCTTTGAAACAATTGACACTCTGATAAGTCTTCTTTATTTCAAATAAACAGATTACTTTTAAATTTACTTTTCTATGTAAATATTTTTATAATAATATACCGTTTTGCACCAGTCTGATGCGATCAAAGCCATTTCTTCTTATAAAGAGTTTTGCAATTTCTTATTAAGAGTTTTGCTATTTCTTATTTATAAAGGGTTTGCCATATTTTATAAAGAGTTTTCTTTTAATTTATTTATATTACAGTTAAACAATATTTTCATTGAATTTATGTTGATCATACATGTGGTTCTGGACCTTTCTCGAGGTCACCTCTTTCATTACTGATTCCATCGATTAAAAAGATCATAAATGACACATAAAATTATTTTTTGATGACAATGACACATTATTAACCTGTCTTATTTATGTAGAAACATCCATTGACAATCAACAAACCTGTCACTTCAGACTTACTGGCTCAAACTTGTCTGGCTCTGGGAAGTGCTTGGGATTTCTGTGGGCCCAGAAGGGTGACACCATTAAAAGATCCCCTGCGGGCACATTGAAGCCTTTAACGGTGAACTCTTGCACAACACGTCTTGTTATTATCCCTGGTGAGCGTAATCTTATGGCTTCCAATATACATTGTCTGGTGTAAGGCATCTGCCCCAGTGTCACATCTGAAACTAAACGAAAAAAAAGATTTAAAAAAAAAACAACTTTGAGAATGGTTCAGTATTTATGAATCTTTTAAAATTAATGCTAAAGTTAACTTTTTGTTCATATATGGCGTCCTTCCGTCTTCATGAGACGGTGGAGTAGCTTATTGACACTTCATCAAGTTGCTTGTGAGGGGCGATCCCCGAATGGGAGTCCCTGCTGCTATTCTCACACATATTTTTTTTTTTTATAAATAAGCTTATCAAAATAACTTACTGAATATTTTGTTAGTGCCTGCCCCTATTTCTAAAAGTACATGCTGAATAGTTATAGCTATTTTTAATAAACATGCATTGTAC
This sequence comes from Lymnaea stagnalis, assembly GCA_964033795.1. Classification (NCBI taxonomy): domain Eukaryota; kingdom Metazoa; phylum Mollusca; class Gastropoda; family Lymnaeidae; genus Lymnaea; species Lymnaea stagnalis. Next base: position 179,573 of record CAXITT010001036.1, read on the forward strand.
TTCAGCAGCCCTTTACTACTGGTTTACACTAAAATACACTCATGTCTAGCCCATGGCTTGAAAATTTTTGTAATTTGGGAATGTACGAGAGTTACGATCGTTTGAAAACACCACATAAATTACTTGACACTTTAAATAAGAAATGATCTGAGAACCTTACTGTTCTTCAAATCTTTCATCACAGGCTCCACCTCCGTCCGTAATTTGGCTAATACTTCGGGGTGACTGTATATTAGACATAATGTCCAAAACGTAATCTATAAAAATATTATAAAATAGAAAAATAAAAATATTATAAAATAGAAAAATAAAAATATTATAAAACTGAAAAATAAAAATACTATAAATCAGAAAAATAAAAATATTATATAATAGAAGAATAAAAATATTATTTTAAAAATAAAAATAGAACAATAAAAATATTTTAAAATAGAAAATAAAAAGTATTAGAAAATAGAAAAATAAAATAAAAATAATATAGAATAGAAAATAAAAAGATGTTTTCAAGGTTTAAATATTTTATTAAACACAAGTAAAATATCATTCCCAACTTCAATCAAAACTTTGTTTCTAACTTTATCCTCATAATGCTTTTTCATTCATTTGATTTCATATTGGCATTATTGTTATCTCAGAGGCAGGTAATCTCCTGATCCATTTTAATGACATGTAAACGATCCGCCACTTGCAGTCAGCTCCCAAAATATTTTCTTAGCAGATATAATTTATTAAAATGGCTCCTTACGAAGAAAAAAACTCATTGCTCACCCTTGTGCTAGCATAATGAACAATAAAACTCTTACTGGTATGGCATTGGCTAGTGAAGCCCAGAGCAGAAGTAAGGCCCAGTTAGGGGCGTACTCAGCATCTACAACAGAGAGCAAGGATTGGAGAAGATTCTGTAAGAATATATAGTCCATATAAAGCTTAACTTATTAACATTGCGTATGGCATGATTATAAATAAGATTGAGACTAAAAGACAAGGAAGATTTCAAACTGTCACCATCATAAAATTTATATGGAAACTTTTTTTTCCTTTAAAATTCATGCACCTTCATGCCCCGAAACCCACCAATTTACTCACCTGCTTGGCTGCATCTTCAGGTATGTTTTTCAAACATTTAGCGGTAATGCTTCTGAACAAATCAAGCAACCACTTTTTTGATGTCGACCATTCCCTGTTGACAAGTAAGTAATTTATCAGTTTTATGTCAGCCGGTCAAGGGTAAGGGTTAACGTAGGAGGGACTGCTTCTAAGACGTGTGGAGGAACCAGATATGTTGGGGCTTGAAATGATAAGACAGGACCATCAAAAGGACAGGACCATCAAAAGGACAGGACCATCAAAAGGACAGGACCATCAAAAGAACATTTTGTCTTGTTTGCTGAATCTTGTCTGCTGAAGAAGGCGTCAAGCCAAAACTTTCTTAAGCTTAGGTAATGATTAAACTGTTGAAAACAAAATAATTCTATGACAGATCATAACCCAAAGTCAAGACAGCTGTGAGAAATAAATGGGCACAGGCAACCTCAGAATTAGGCAAGGATAGACCTAGGGCATAGCCCCGTCTAAGTAACGTCTGTGGTGAAAGGCGGAAATTTAACCCAAAACCAATGGACTACACACGATAAAAAAAATTAGGGGAAGATCAAAAGAAAGCAGAAATCTTTAACAACCACTTTGCCACAATCAAAAAGGCAAACAAAAAGACAGTGACTGATGGATGGCGTAAGTCAAATAAGAGAAGTCCTTATGGAACCATTGCCCTTTACAAAGAAATCTTCACGCAGACTGAGCTGTGAAGAAACTGAAATCTCAAAAGCACCAGGCCCAATCAACTCCGTAACGAGATGCTGGTGAAATTGAGCCCCGCATGGACATTACCCATAATCCATCTTATTAAAACAGAACTTGGCGCAGAAGCGAAAGCCGTAAAATCTGGGAAAAATGCCATCGTAACACCAATATTAAAAAAAAAGGAAAGGCTGCAGATGATGCTAAAAGTTACAGACCAATATCCCTGACCTTCTGCATTGGAAAAACTTGCAGATAGAATGATCAACGATCGCCTCTGTTATTGGCTAGAAACAACTGGCACACCTCAACAAACACCGAGCTGGCGTCAGAGCTGGACAGCGAGATAAACTCTTCCGCCCAGGCCAAACTATCTTAAATGGCTTCCAAGAAAAAAATATATAAAAAAACACCCCTTCAGTCTTTGACGACTTCCAGCAAAACAGCAGGCTATGGTGTATGACTAGAATACCCAGTCAACAAAACAGCAGGCTATGGTGTATGACTAGAATACCCAGTCAACAAAACAGCAGGCTATGGTGTATGACTAGAATACCCAGTCAACAAAACAGCAGGCTATGGTGTATGACTAGAATACCCAGTCAACAAAACAGCAGGCTATGGTGTATGACTAGAATACCCAGTCAACAAAACAGCAGGCTATGGTGTATGACTAGAATACCCAGTCAACAAAACAGCAGGCTATGGTGTATGACTAGAATACCCAGTCAACAAAACAGCAGGCTATGGTGTATGACTAGAATACCCAGTCAACAAAACAGCAGGCTATGGTGTATGACTAGAATACCCAGTCAACAGAAGAAATGTTCTTCTCCTTACACTGCTAAACAATACCTCAGGCAGCTGAGTGTCAGGATCTCACAATAACAAAAGTAAAATCACTACTTCTGAAAGTAAACACATTATGACAAATAACTTTGATTAAGGTTACTAAAAATAGGATAATAGGAGCCAGAATGATCAATAAATTGATTGTGGGCCCTTCATAAAGAAGAAGGAAAAAAAATAAACTTGCTGTATTTTCTGTACAAAGTGGTGATAATTTTCAAAGCTGAATGAAATCAATACAAGCAAATTTCTTCCACTACTACGTCACAGAGGAGATATCTGCTACGTCACATTGCTTTCTTTAAGTCCTAAAAAACCCAGCAATTAAGCTTCTTCTGCAATGCACTGGTATGCACATAAAAATGTAATACCTTTTAAAATGTAATGCCTTATTGATGTGACGTGTTTTCAGTATAAAAAAAAATAAATTTACCTTAAAAATATACCTGGCAGTCTAGCTCCGTATTCAAACTGATCATCAAATGTCACAAAGTATTTCTCAAGCTCCTTAAATTTTTCCTTAATTCAAAAACAGAAATTGACCATTGTAAAAATGTTCAAATAGCAGGCGGCGACATTTCAAATCAATCATAAATTTAAGTGTATATATATTCTAGCTGAGGAGGTAAAGTCCATAGTGGCAGGTAATATTCAATACTATTCATAATTTGCAAAGTCAAATAGTTGTTTTAGTTAGAAGATCTCCAGATGAACTGTTTATTTTGACAAACCTTAGGTAATTATTCTGATGATACCCCAATTTGAAGTTCATTTATCTCAAGGCTGCATCATTTGCAAAAGCATTATATTTGTGATGAATTACTATTTACGTCCATATTTCAAAAGCTTTGTTTATTCTAGGGGTAATTAGTGACGACACCAAGATCAATATTCGATATGGTTCTTTATGCAACAATTAACTCCACAGCGGGCCTTCTTCCTTGCACTATCTCTATGCAACTCGCCAACAACCAAAATAATAATATCGAAACAATGTCATCTCTCATACCCAAAATGTCACCGATGCAAACCACATAGCAGCAGCTACACAATTAAGCTTCACGCCAAATACACTCACCGACACATCAAGTATTACAAAACACAAACCAAAACACACATTCATCGAACAAATCCTTTAAAAAAAATGTTCTTTGAACTACCAGCATCTGTAAGCAGCTGTCGAGACAAGTGTTTCGTTCTGGATTCATCTTTAACTCATTTTTTAAAAAATCTATGCAACTTGGGTGTTTCCATTTAGTACCAGCATGTCTGTTTAAAGGAATGTTTCATGAGTTGCACCCTTGGTTACAGAAAAAGCTATTAATGTTTCTTTTAAAATAAAAATGACCTTCACCTCATGACCTGTACGTAGAAGTTCAGCTCCAAACAGGTTGTTCATCACAGCTTTGTACATGGTGCTCCTGACCACCTGAGAAAGTTCTGCACTAATTTTAGATTCCCCACCACCTGCATACGTAAAAAGAAAATACATAAATGTATTATGCAAGGTCATGGTGTTTAATATCAGGTCAAGGGCATTTAATATTAGGCCAAGATATTTTTTTAAAGTAAGAAACAAAAGATTTAAAAATGAATTGGGTCCCTAATCTGTCAGAATTTACCAGCGTGCTCCCTTGGCTGTTAGAAAATCTAAATAACAACTCTTAAAGTCAACATGGAGTGAAGTTTTATGATCTACGATGGCTGACTTTTGCGCCTGAGAAATACTTTGGATGTCATTTGATTAAATTGTTCTAGTTTTTGGTAAGAATATTTATCGATGTGCTGAAAATGAATTTGTTCAAGTATTCAAAACATTTCTATTCATTTGGATCAATAAAAGAATCTTATCTCATCTTATTTTAATATTAGATCTTTGAGATATAATTTTAGGCTCAGGTGACTTTATATTGAGAGGAGATGCGGAAATATACAATGAACGCTCAGTAGACGAGAAAGACATGGCTTGTTGATTATCGATTTAAACCTCTTCATTAAAACTGCTTGACACTGCGACACTACTACATGTAACAGAAGGAGATGACTTACTTTTTAACATTTTTGGGGCATTAATCATGAGAAGATGTCCTTTCATTTCTGAAAATAAATCTTGTCCTATAGCTGGTAATCTGGACACGGCAAGACGCCCTTTTACTGTGTCATGGATCTTGGTGTGGTTTCTGAAGAAGGCATGTTCTGTGACAGATGCTTTACATAGAATAAAACAAAGCTGTTTATTCTACCTCTTGTTAAGAAAAATATATTAGAGCACCAGATCAAATATGAAAGATGTGAGATGTGAATACTACAACTTCAATCACTACAACAAAATAAGGCTGAATATCAAGAATCTTCAGACATAGGTTCCCAATCTTTTTTTAATCAAGACCCAAATTCATAGAAGCAAAGTGAACAGGGTCCCAATAGATGGTAAAATAAATAGGAAAAAACATCTAAAAAAACAGAGTATTATGAAATTATTCAAACTTTATTAAGATGAGTCAAAATTAACATTTCTTTGAAATCATTATTTTGTATCTTTTTTCGCAGCCACCTAACCACAGAAAACCTTCTGCTACCTCATTTGGGGTCACAGTCCATAAGATGAGAACAAAGGCTTTAAAGGTATTAAATAAACTTAAGAGGGTTCGAGGAAATGCCTTTGAACTTAAGAAGGTGCAAGGATTTGCCCATTTAATGTCATTCTTGAGGAAAATATACACATTTCTGATTGTATTCTTCAGTTTGGTTTATAATGCATACTTTTTCTTTTTAATGAAAACACATTTTTTTTTATCAACTAAAACCATTCTGTCAACCCTGTTACAATGAGCTGCCCAAAAAAGATAATTGGTTAGAAGGTAAAAGAAGACAAAGTTACTTCTTTAGAAAAGAAACCGAAAGTTAAAACGGGTAATTTTTTAAAGCTCAGTTGACAGTGTTACTGGGGCTGCATACGTAATGAAAATCCGAGATTTACCCAAAGTACCGGTACTCAAAATGGAGAAAATTTCAAAATAATTTCCCGCGACAAATTGCAGAATCTTTATTTGCTAAATTTTTTTTTTTTGATGACATCTTTGTATAAATATTAAATCTCAAGCTAGGACACCAGACTGTCCCCATGTATGTTTGAATTGTATGTTGGGATGGATACTTACATCATGTGATTATAATATAATTTTGAAATAATGTTGATACAGATAACCCTTATTTTCAAAACAATTCAGTTGCTAAAGTTATCTAGTGAAAGCCCTCTGTACGCTTGATTAAAAATTGTTTCTTGGCCCGTGGTTTGACAGCTCAGCATTATTATATGCATATCACAATTTTACAGGTCAGCATTATAACATGCATTTATTTCATTATTTGCATAATTTAAACTGATAACTTTTGTGTAGAGGTACATGTATATCTTTTTAATTATATTTTTAAAATTAGCAGTTTGACATAAATGAACAAATTTTAACCATTAAAAAAAAAATCATAATTTTAAAATTCATATAATAAAGTCAAACATGTTGTATCACATGTACGCGGACGATACACAACTTCATCAATCCGTGCTCCCTTCTCAGTTCCCTCAGCTGCTCAGTATGACACAGAAGACAATGGAGTCGGTTAAGCACTGGATGACCATAAACAAGCTCAAATTAAATGATGATAAGACTGAGCTGCTCCCCATCGCGACCGCTCAGAAGCAAAAATTTGCAAATAACACTACATCCATTACTCTCTCAGGTGTGCGTATTGAGTTAGCTCAAACAGTGCGGTACCTGGGTGTCTACCTAGATGGAAGACTAACTTTTGAAAGTCATATTAACATGCTATGCAAGGCGATTTTTCTAGAGCTGCGCAGGATTAGTCACATCAGGCCCTTCCTAACAATTGATGCAACAAAGAGGCTGATGTCTGCATTTGTGCTATCACGCATGGACTATTGCAATGCTCTTATGGTGGGTCTTCC
>CAXITT010001036.1:186346-196462 GCA_964033795.1 Lymnaea stagnalis
GGAAAGCGCACTTTCGCATTTGCTGGTCCAACAATTTGGAACGCCCTTCCTGTCGATCTTAGAAACAACCAGACACTGGAGTCCTTTAAAACCGATCTAAAGACACATCTATTTCGCAAATACCTTCTGGGATGATTGTCTACCTTCTTTTCCATGTGTTGCTGTGTTGCTCCGGGTTGAAATGGCTAGAAAGACTTTGATATTGTATGCTTGTAATTAGTTTTTGTAGTGTTGCGTTTGTTTTAAATGTGGTGAATTATAGATATTTTTTGTTGACTTTGTACCGCGCTTCGAGCCTTTGGGGATGAAGCGTGTTTTTGAAATGAACTTTATTATTATTATTTATTATTAAACAAAAAACTTGCCAACATTCTGCACCGCATTCTGAACAGCTTTTTGAAAATCTACATTCACTGAGCGGAAAAAAATATGGAAGTCCTCGGGATCTGTCAAAAAAGTCATACGCTCTCCCGCCACTTTCAACGTATAGACTGGTCCATACTGAAAGAGAATATTAGAAAGCTGTTGAAGAATATTTAAAATGAATTTGAGATTTATTTTATAGCTTGCCAGGTAAGTGTTGTGCATACAAACCAAGATACGCTACATTTCTGGTTTTGAATAATTGTCATCACTAAAAGTAATTCAAATGAAAATTATTTTATAAAAATTATCAACATATTTGATAGTTTCCAATTTCAATTAATAATAGTTTATGATATCCAACAACTGAACTCAAATATGGCTAAACAGATATGATTACAGACACTAGTGAAGGCCTTGTAGATGGGACGGCTGTGTCTATGTTAAAAGCTCTAATATCTAAACAATTTAAGGTAATCAAGAAAGAAGGCCTAGTGTTCATATACCTACAAAGTTTTTAATGAAAGACTAGTGTTATGTATACAATGTGTTTACGTCATCTTTCCCTGTGAATGAACTCTAACTGACACCAAGCTGGGAACCTCATTTAGGGTGTGGCTAGCTAAAAATAGTCTCTCTTGACCTTGTTTACAACTAAATTAAATTAATAGTCTGTATCCTTAGAATTCTGAAGACAAATCTGGAGAAAACTGGAAAGGAAAACAACATGTAAGGCCGTTCGAGAAATAACAGTAAAACAGATTATAAAAGGAGACACATGAAAGATTTTTGGTCTATCATAAGATATTTTTGCTTTACGAGACAGAGCTTTGTTTACTGTTTAGGGAGTGTATGTAGATTCCTTTTCATCATTGTACATTTTTACAACATAAGATAAGATTCTTTTATTGATCCAAATAAATGGAAATGTTTTTTGATTGCATTATACATTTTAAACACATAAATAAAACAATTTGAACACAAGACATTTATCATAAATTATTTCAAACAGCCATTCAGTGAGTTAGCCAAATCAGGGACTTATTAGTTTTCATTAAGATGTGTGACTTCAAAGGGAGCATGCCGGTAAATTCGTACAGATTGGGGAACAAAAGAATTTTTATATCTTTCAGTCCTCGCCCTGATGGAAAGAATTCATCCCGAACGGCCGGATCCTAAGTATTTGTGATGAAGAGGGTGGGATGTATCATCCAAAATGTGTTAAGTTTTACAAAAACATCTTTATTCAAATAGTTCTTCAAGTGAAGGATGTTTAGTTTGTGTTATGTTCCTAGCATTCTTGCTTAGTCGGTTTATGCGGTGTTTAATATCAGACGTTGAATTCCCACACCAGCCGGTAGGCTAAAAGGTAGGAGTTGTAGGCTGAAACAGCAGGTAGGCTGAAACTAAGTAGGCTTCCAATTGTTGCACTATAGCATAAGTTAACGACTTGCTTGTTTACGCCGAAATTGTACAGTTTTTTGAGGTAGAACAGTCTTTGGTTGAATTTCTTATACAGCATTTGGCCGTGCTCATGCCATGTTAGCTTATTAATGGTGACACCTAAGAATTTTATCTTCCTCAACATTGTACCGGTACAAGCTTAACATTCTGTAAGTCAATAGTTTTAATTTTATTTCTTTTTTATTTTGTAATTCATTATAATTAACTAAATAACACTTATTAATTGTAATTAGCCCTCTATTTGAGTATCGTATTCTTTGTTGTTTTTAATATATGGTATCGTCTTTTGTTGTGTACTGTTTTAGAACTAGCCATATACTTAAATGAGAGATTAATTTCTCCATACTAATAACAGTACGTAACACTAGGCACACCACCGAGTGACTAAATTAGGAAAATGAAATGCAATGAGTGTGTCCATCAGATCCAACGTTTACTAGTAAAACAACACTTTTTCATTAGCTTAGATTGAAATGGCCGATTAATATGTCAAGGATTAGGGGTGGGCCAATACCCAAAACATCCTCTAGGGCGGCCCCGCACAACTTAAAATTATAAGGTGGGCCGTAATACTTTATGAATAACTTGTGCGGGCCGTAACATGTTATAAAAAAAACATGTCCGGGCCGAAATATAATAGGACAGGGAGGAAAGCTATTATGGAAATAATAATAATAAAGAATATTTCGTTACTTCGCGGCCGCCAATTTGGTGCTGGCGGGCCAAATGCCGCCTGCAGTCCTTATGTTGTGCAGGGATGCTCAAGGGATAACACGCCATTTTCAAAAGAAGAAAAGAGACTTCTCCACCTCTGAAACATTGGTGTGTCAAAAAAATTATCTGAGATTAACAAACACTGATATTGAACAGTTGAAGACATTCCGCCTGGATTAGAAAAGTTGGAGATATGCTTAGAGAAGCACTCCACAACTGATAAGTTGTGACTTATTATTGTGCTGGTCTTAATGGTGAGCCAGGAGATGATGCTAGATGTGCAAGGTCAAGATTGCTCTGACGGGATGAAAAAACTTGTGAAGGCGATATAAATTTGTTGAATCAAAAGGGACGATGATAACTGATTAACAAGCTGTCAAACATATGAAGTCAAATAGCACAGCACATCTGCAGGTTGAAATTGGAAGGGTCATGTGACAAGTCACCATCTTTATGTGTGTGAAGCAAAATTTTTCTGTCACTTTGGCCTTTGATTGTCCATTTTTAACGCTGGTACTGTGTAATACTTTCACTGGGCGCTGATTGCAGAGTTTTTTTTAATTCTCAACACTTAACAAGGTATCAGTTCATCAGCAAAAGAAAACAGCCAGCAAAAACCAGCCCCATCCTGTCAAGATCCCGAGGGTTCCGAAGATCTTTCATCTGATCTGCTAACACAGTCAAACTCATAATTTTTAAAAAAAAATTTTTATATTGCTTCTGTTTTATTTTATTAATTTCTTGTTTGGCTTTGAAAAGGAAGTTTTTACAAATAATTTCCTTCTACTTTTGTTCTATGGATTGCGCTTAAAAATGAAAAACTGTTTTATGTTATATTACTTGGTACCAGTATATAAAATGGTACATGTATATAAAATCTAAGTGTTAATGTTAATTTCACGTCTTTAAGTAATTTTTTTATAAATACATTTAAAATGTAAACAAATCAGTTTGGATTTTGTTATTTTTTTATTGTGGTGTCCCAAGGAAATCTGGGAAGGGTCGCTGTGTGCCACCGCGAGTGAAAAAATGTTTGCAGAGCACTGGCTTAGAGTTCCAGATTGAAGACTCCAGAAGATGAAGTTCCACAGTGTGCAAAAAAGAAGATGGCAGTAATGGGAACATGTGCTGTTCCATAGCCATAATACCATCACTTTTAAGTGCCAAAGCCGTTAATACCAGCTTTACCAGCCTTATGCAGAAACAAGAGGAGAGACATGTAGGGGTACCGAATCTATTGATTCTAAAGAGTTAAGGAACTCAATTAAATCTGCAATTTAAATCAGAGGTTTGAACATCTCCAACTGGAAGCATTGTAACAATGATAGAAGCTACAAACTTGTAAAAGGGAGCAGAATTGGAGACCATACCAAATTGAATTAAAATGACATGTCTTAAAGATGTCCATACAATGAAGATGCAGATGAGGCCTCTAACTGCCATTTGACCTAAATTTTTTTAGTCGCTGAGTCTGTATATTACAAATCCTATTCAGGATTGATTACGGTTGCCAACCATCTGAATATTTATGGTCCTGGACAGTACATAAAAGCTTGACCCAAAATTACCTTTACGTAAGAACTATAGGCACTCCTTGGTCCCAAATTTAAAATAGAATACTTTTTATTAGGAAGTGTCTGGCTACCGGCCTAATTACCGCCAGTAATTGGTGACGTAATTTTTCACTTCAAATTTTGTTTGCAGACTAATTATTGCTAGCAATAATTTAAAATAAATAATACGATGACCGGCAGACGGCAAGCACTGTTCATATTTCAAATAATGTTTTGTCAGGAAACATTCTGCAAATTTATCACACAATCCAGAGGCACTGTAAGCTTTAATACATTTTGTTTCTCTATTATATTTTTCTTTCTTTTTCTTTTTTTAATTTGTTTAATATATTTCAGGAGATGATGTTGATGAAGACCCTGATGAAGAGGTTGATCATTGATGAAGATCGTGATCTTTAAAAATTAAAACATTTAAGTCACCAATCATCAGCAGCCATTGGGCTGGTAGCCAGACACTTTCGGAAAAAAAAAGTATTATTAGTATTCTATTTTTAATTTGGGACCGCACTTCTGAGGAGTACCGAACTATAGCAGATGTCTGTAAAAAAACTTTTAATAAATCTTTTATTGTGTAAAATTAGATATTTTTTAGCTGGGAACCTTGGCCCTATTATTGTATATATGATATATGGTTATATAGACATTTATAACTCAGTAGTAGTGTCAGATACTAATTTTATTAGACTTATTATAATATTAGGCTTAAACTTAAGTCTTAGGGGCCATCCATAAATGAAAATGACTTAACACAATTTTAACTATTTATGGCAGATTTTGGATCCCCCCCCCCCATTCCTTTGAAAATTTGTCACATAATTTAACATCCTACTAGCAATTGGATTGAATTGACTTTACTGACTCATTTAGTCTTACATTTATAATAATTTATAGATATTTATATAAATCATCACAAATTTTTGAACCCCTAACCCCACAATCAATGAGTGACATCATTTGTATTAGAGATGTCCCCTTAAAATAAAACGGTAAATTACTCACCTTCTGTCTCATTAACTCAATAAATGTTAAAGGGCTTTTCCCAAATTCTAATCCACACCCCAACCATGGCATCCATCCACTATAAATGGGTGGCAATGCTCCTTTGGGCGTATTCTGTTTGTACACTTTCTTAGTGATAGTATTAATAACATAATAAATACATATAATAACTACAAGTGTGGTCGCCAGAAGAAACCATGGAAACATGATGTCCTGAGTCAGTGTCTCACAAAAGTCCAGTGATGATTTTCAAGCTATATTTACCACCATGTTTCATTATTTGACTATCTATATAAATGCATATTGAGTCTTTTCGTATATGCCAAATACTTAAGCCCATGAACTATGACCCTGCGTAGCCAGCATTTAGGGATTTTGACATGCATGTATTCAGTTAAAGTTGGAATCAGTGCTACCAGACATTGGGATATTTCCCTAGATCTTGGGAATTCATGACCCCGCTTGGGATTTGGTAAATAATTATGAAGTTCATGCGAAACCTTGGGAAATTTTAACTTTGAGAGAAAATTTTGTGAACATTCATAAAAAGAATGCAATAAAGCTTGAAATAAAGGAAATATATAGATATTTATATATATATATATATATATATATAAATTTTTTACATTATTTTTTTAGGAACAAAATTGTTTCACTTTCACCACTTCCCAATTTTTAAGTCTGCGAGCTTGGGTATTCTTTTCTGGCTGCATCTATAGGTACCCGTGTACCTATGGTTGCCAATGACTATTCGCACCCAAAGTGGCTCCGTACATATTAAATGGCTTCGGAGCCGGATGTTATAACAATAATAGTATAAGTATGAGAATTATTTTTCTAAATTGTTTTTTCTCCTTGTTTATTTCATTGATTCATAGTTTTATTATTTTTAGTTGTTTTTTTATTTTTGTTTTGTTAATTTTTCTTAGTACCGGTAAATTTTTTTTCTTTCTTTTTTTAGTTTAAGCCATTTTCGTAGATCAATTTTTTTTTTTTTTTTTAAAATCTAGTAATGAAGATGATTTAGATACATTTATTGTTTTCATTTGAATTTTAGAAAAGTAATAATATTAATTTAATTATTAAAATTAAATCCTTTATTTAAGATTATTTATGTGTATTGTTTAAGTTAAAAGATTTAATCACACAGTACTTTATGAATTAATTTGGTATTCTAAATAATGAAAATTTTATTCATAATGAATTTATTTCAACTATTTCTCTAGAGAGCTCGAACTACAGAGGGATCACCCTGCTGTCCATCCCAGGAAAGGTTTTCAACCGTGTACTACTTAACAGGATGAAAAACGCTGTAGACCCTCTGTTGCGGGACGAACAAGCTGGCTTTCGCACCAACAGATCCTGCACGGACCAGATAGCGACACTGGGCATCATTCTAGAGCAGTCACTAGAGTGGAACTCGCCGCTCTATGTCAACTTTGTTGACTATGAAAAAGCCTTCGACAGTGTTGACAGGCAAACCCTGTGGAGATTGCTAAGGCATTACGGGGTGCCACAGAAGATTACTGATATAATCAGAAACATGTACGAAGGGATAAACTGCCGAGTTATCCATGGCCAGCAGTTGACAGATGCTTTCCAGGTGAAGACTGGTGTGAGACAAGGTTGCTTGCTGTCACCATTCCTCTTCCTGTTAGCCATTGACTGGGTGATGAAAACATCTACACAGCAGAAAAAGAATGGCATCCAATGGACCTTGTGGGATCAACTGGATGATCTTGACTTTGCTGATGATCTTGCACTTCTTGCACATACCCAACAACAGATGCAGGAGAAAACAAACATTGTCGCAGCCACTTCTGCTAGCATGGGTCTCAACATTCACAAAGGGAAGAGTAAAATCCTCAAGGTTAATGCCACCAGTACATCACCCATTATGCTTGAAGGAGAAGCCCTTGAGGAGGTGGACAGTTTTGTTTACCTTGGCAGCATGGTAGATAAACAAGGTGGTACAGATGCGGACGTCAAAATAAGGATAGGAAAAGCAAGAGCAGCCTTCCAACAACTCAAGAATGTTTGGGTCTCTAACAACTTAGGCAGCAAGTTAAAAGTAAGGATTTTTAACGCTATGGTAAAACCTGTGCTGCTATATGGAGCCGAGACATGGAGAACAACGGCCGTAAACCTGACCAGAATCCAGTCCTTCATCAACAACTGTCTAAGAAGGATTCTCAGAATTCACTGGCCAGACAAAATCAGCAACCAGGAACTGTGGCAGCGGACAAAACAGAAACCCATTGAGGAAGAGATTCTCCAGAAGCGGTGGAGGTGGATTGGTCATACACTAAGAAAACCTGCTTCTAACACAACAAAGCAATCCCTGAAATGGAACCCACAGGGTAAGCGGAAAAGAGGCCGTCCAAGAAACACTTGGCGCCGAGAATTGGAGACAGACATCAAGAAAATTGGCCATGAATGGAAGATCCTGGAGAAGCTGGCCCAGGATAGAGATGCCTGGAGGTCTCTCGTAGGTGGCCTATGCCCTTGGAGGAACCGCAGACGCCGACGATGATCGGTGGATGCCCCTCAGGGACGAGAAGGCTCAACAACAACAACATTTCTCTAGAGAGCTTGGCTTAGTCAGAACAAAACCACAAATTTTGAACCTTTTCCTTGGCACTGGAAGTCATACATGCGGACACTGACTGTTTTTCCTGATATCTTGAATCTCCTTTCAACAACCTTTCTCATTTGACTTGACCTAATTCACAAAGTAGTTGCAATGAACCTCTTTAAGTTTAAGGATGCTATTGTATAAAGTATGAGAAAGAGACTTATTTTTGGAGGACTTGTCTTTTTTTTTTTTACCATATCTGTCTACTGGGTCTAAAACACTGGTACATAATTTAATAGAAAAAAAACCCTTAACTGACTTGAGAACATTTTTGTTTGGTTGTTAGTTATTTGAGTTGTGTACTCAAGTAATCCATAAAATAAATTAGGGGCCAGTATGGAGTAGGCAGCCAATAAACTCATTCAATTAGGTCACATCATTCCTTTGCCATTTGTCTCCTTTTACTTTCTCACCTTCCTTGTTGGTACCCGTACAGTTAACTATTGTTTGTACGGTATCATTTCTTCATTTAAGTACAGACGTAATGATTGAGTGGGAGCAAATATATGTGATCTGTGAAGGGAGTTTGGTTTCAAGGCAACTAAGTCATGCCACATTGAAAATAAAATACTATTTTCATTTGAATTTTAGAAAAGTAATAATATTAATTTAATTATTAAAATTAAATCCTTTATTTAAGATTATTTATGTGTATTGTTTAAGTTAAAAGATTTAATCACACAGTACTTTATGAATTAATTTGGTATTCTAAATAATGAAAATTTTATTCATAATGAATTTATTTCAACTATTTCTCTAGAGAGCTCGAACTACAGAGGGATCACCCTGCTGTCCATCCCAGGAAAGGTTTTCAACCGTGTACTACTTAACAGGATGAAAAACGCTGTAGACCCTCTGTTGCGGGACGAACAAGCTGGCTTTCGCACCAACAGATCCTGCACGGACCAGATAGCGACACTGGGCATCATTCTAGAGCAGTCACTAGAGTGGAACTCGCCGCTCTATGTCAACTTTGTTGACTATGAAAAAGCCTTCAACAGTGTTGACAGGCAAACCCTGTGGAGATTGCTAAGGCATTACGGGGTGCCACAGAAGATTACTGATATAATCAGAAACATGTACGAAGGGATAAACTGCCGAGTTATCCATGGCCAGCAGTTGACAGATGAACACAAAAAAAAAAAAAAAATAAAAAAAAAAAAAATGGGTGATGGCTCGACTTTGATAATTAAAAAAAAATTAAAGAATAAACGAAAAATTGATTTATTGGATTCAAAAAAAGATGAAGTTCTTTTAGTCTCTGTTTTTTTTTTTTGTCAGTGTTAAAACGTTTTCATCTTGCATAGATTATATATAGAGAGGACCGATTAATCTTTCTCTAGAAGTCTCTGTATGATTCACGAAGAGCCGCATGAGACATTAAGAGCAATCAATGTCATGCCCTATATCAAAACCTGATACCGCAACAATAACAAATCGATTCCGGTCCAGACATGCCGGCTACCACAGTTCAAGTCAAACCCATGTTTTTTTTTTCGGCAGCTTCGATCAGAGGCGTAGCGAGGGTGTTTGGCGCCCGGGGACAAGATCCATTTTAAAGCGCCTCTTTTCCTTTTTTTTCAACTCTCAAACCAATTATTTTCATCAATAAAATAATAACAAAGCACATTTTTGGCGCCCCTAACTACCTTGCGCCCGGGGAATCTGTCCCCCCCTACCCCCCCCCTCACTACGCCTCTGGCGTCGATGATTATCAATTTTTTGAAAATTTTTGAACGGTTATATATCATATATTATAATAGTCATGGTATTTGTAGAGATTAATGTTTCAGAAACTCGTACGCAACGTGTACACATTTATGTTTAAATCCTTTCTCTCTACTGAGATTTCCATATTGTTTGTGGAGCGAAAATAAATGATTCATTTTTTTTTTTAAGCGTGTGAAATTTTAATTGTGAGTATTTCTCGTGCAGTGTTCCCCTGGTAAACGGCTGGGGAAAAGAACACTAGGCTGACGTAGGCGGGTTGTCAATGTCGTTCAAATTATCCGTACTGACCACGTCTGCTTCGCTGAGTGAACAGTTGGGTGGGTGAGGTCTTTTGTTGTTGTTGTTTTATGCCTCGTTGACGAGTTAGGTCACTTTAACTTTGTAAGCATTCGATGTTTAAAAGAAGTAAACAGTTTTACTACTGACCATGCCTTTAATAATGCAATTTTAATACTAATAAAAATCAGATATTGAAAAACAATAATTTTTTTTTAAAAAATAGTTTAAACACACAAAAAAATGACTTTCTATCAAAGACAAGTAAAAATTAAAACACACAAAACAGTGGGAAAATAAATTAAAAAAAAAAAAAAAAATTAATGCGCGAAAAAATAAATTTTTTTCAGAAAAATTTTT